>BQNB010057924.1:21902-37998 GCA_026074375.1 Tanacetum coccineum
CAAAATATGGTAACCCAATAACTGAATCAAAGAGTGGGGCTTCTTCATCGAGAGTGAGTGGCAGGAATCAAATGACTAATTTGCTAAACCGGTTGAAAGAACATAAAAACAAAAAGGCAAGAAGTGATAGTTCATTGTCCTCCGAATATGAGCGATATGTCCATTCGAATTTTATCACACATCTTCGGTATAGTGTGTTTGCAGGTTTTGATGTCTTGGGTTTTTGGAAATAAAAGGAATCAATGTTTCCCATTCTATCTCGCATGGCCATTGATGTATTAAGTGTACAAGCTACTTCGGTAGCTTTCGAATCCGCTTTTTCAACAAATGAAAGGGTGTTGTCAATCCGAAGAACAAAACTAACACCGAGTTCTTTAGAGATGTGCATATGTTTGAAAGATCACTTGAACGCTCAAGAGCGTAAACAACACACATCCACTCTTGAAAACGCCCTCGATTTTGAAGATGAGGTCTTGGATGCCGAGGTGCAAGAGAATGAAGCCACACCACTATCCGATGAAGAAATAGCACTAGATGCTGCTAGCCAAGGCACTATGGCATCCGGTTCGGGAGGAGAAGAGCCAGAATTTGATTATGATTTGAAGAACAATGACGAATAGCTTTTTCAATTCCGATGTATTTTCTTTTATTTTCCTTTCCGATGTATTTCGTTTCCGATGTATTATGTTTTCTATTAAATAAAAGTTGAAGTTTATTTAGTTTATTGCGTATAAAACCACGAAAAACGAAAAAAACACAAACCGATCAAAACCGGTTTTACAGGTTAACCGGTTCCAAACCGGTTGGACCGGTTCGACTTTTTCAGTCCCCCGACTGGTTCCAAACCAAACCGGTTAACCGGTGGAACCGGTTTCAACTGCTTTGTTGATTGAAACAGGTTCTAGTTGACCGAACCGAAACTAAAACATGTTAACCGGTTTTTAATCGGTTTGCGCACCTTTAGTTAAGAGTCATATATATGGGCCTCTAGGGCACATACTCAATGTATAGCCCTTACAAGTAAAAAGCTAAGAGGCATTTTAAGATGCCCACTTTACGGCAAAACACATATAAATGAGAAACTAGCCACCTTAGCCATATTTTAATGGTAGTCCAATCGATCTATTTCGAGCATGAGATCCACGAGTGGGACATAATTCTAATTTAATCACCTAAGGTATCTTTTCGAGGAAGTTTGGAATCAAAATATATTCTATTCATGTATCTCCATCAGACCCAAGTTATTTATAGTTTTGAACAACATATATTGGTCCGAGCTGTTTCATTTTGTTGCTCATCTGGATTTATTTTTTGCCACAAATTTACAAGGAACCTTAAATGCTAAAACGCCCTTCGATTCACCCATGAGCCATGTGGTACATGGGTGGTAATTGTCGCGCTTAAATAGTTTAAACATTTCCAAATTCTACCTTTTATTTGATTCAGCATCTCATAATAGTGTTTGTTTTAGTATTTTAGTTCATTCCAAAACATTGTAACCAATTAGAAAAGTGAAAGTAAGTTTTATTAAATGACATATCTTTTATTAATAACATAACAATAACTAAAACACCATTCATAGCTATAATTGTTATTGGTGTTGATCCGATAAAATACTACTAATACCCTATTTACTAAAAAAAGGCAAAAACTCCCGCTGAAAAAGTCACTTTTTTTTATGTTATAGATAATTTGGTGGCATCTCTTTGGTTGACAACACCCATAGATTCAGAAGATTGGAATGGATTGGGTGTAAAGTTCCTAGTAAATGAACCTTGATAAACCGAAATAGTCTCATTGCTTATACGTTGTGTACCATATTGCATCACATGAGATCCCGGATAACCGTTTTCGTTTAAAGTCCTCATCTTTAGCTACAAATGTTTTATGTGATTTTCAGTCGCAAACAAGATTCAATACTTGTATCTTACTTGATGCTAGATAAATATTAATAATGTTCACAGAGTTTGAGTTTTATAAATTGAAAAAAAGCCCAATGTTCCAACCTTTAAGTATTGTTGTTCCAATGTTTCAGACTCCAAATCTCGTGACTCACTAAAAGACGGAAGTTTCGAAAAATATGTTAGTGACAAATGAACAACAAAATGCCACTATGAGCAAATGAAAAACATAATATACTTGAGACACAAAATTAAACTTTGTGTAATATAACAAGAACAATATAAATAAGCATACCTATCTTCCATCCACAATACACTATACAAATCACCTAGGCAAGTGTCGTACTTATGTGGGATAGGAGGATTCGTGGTGCCAGGACAATAAGTTCCCCAACTAAGTTCCTCAGCATTTGACGCGGTCGTTATGTAAATGTTCAGATCTTGTTTGAGCAGACCTTCGAACATACTCCCGCTCTCTTACGCTTCAATATAGATGACCTAGTACAATCAAAAGAGTTGATTAAATTTCTAAACAAATCAACAAAAAAATAAAATAAAAAAAGATTGTGTTATATATAAACTCACCATTTCCTTGTAACTTCGGGAGGCATACTTCTTTTCAAGCACCTTGATGAAGTCATTTGCATATATGCTGGTCATATCAGTTGGCATTCCTATAGGAACAATATATATGATTATCAAAACAATTTTGAATCGAATACATGGCCAAGCAACATTAACAATCAAATTAAAGGATATTAGCCTACCTAGTGTTCCTGCATCGCCGTGACCACTGAAATACATGAAAATCCTATCATTCGGTTGGCTAGCGACGACCTTCCTACTTCCACCTGTCACTGATTCTTTGTCACCAAGAAGCACATCATACACATCGGATGCTGTCACACTAACTCTAGTGTAATCCTACAACCGAAAAAAACAAAAAGAAAAAAAAGTTAATGATGATAAAAGTTTAACAAAATTGTGTGATATGTATTTTCAATTCAAATTAGCCACACAAGTAATGAGGGCATAAAAGTTTGTCACTAAAAATTATAACTAGTTTAACAACCCCAATTACATAGTGACAAGAAGGTTTTCTTAAGTAGAAAATATTTTTATTCTTATGATTCTTAACTATTTAAAAAAGTACAAGGACTTTTAAATTCCAAAGTACAAAAGTCTCTAAAGAACAACACATAAAACACGAGTACAATGTTAACTATGCAATTAATCTTTCCTTAATTTTTGAACTCCCTAATTATTACAAACTAATGATGTGCTTTTTATAATGATATGATGTTAATCATTCGAAATTAATGTAAATTCACTGAATAAGCTGTATTCGTGTTTGATGTGCTTTTTGATTGTTGATTTAGGTTTTATTTGAGCTAATTCAGACTAAAGGCTATATGAACCTAGACCTGGATTCTTGACTAATCTTGGATGAGGGTTTAGGGGCGTAAAAGTGTGATTAATATGTTTCAATTTTAGTTTCTGTTAAGTTGATTGCTTATTTTAAGTTAGAAAGTCTAGGTTTAACGTATCATAGTTTTCGGATATTTAAAGCTATTTCACTTGAATTTTTTACATACTTGTTCCAGAATGTAGTGGCACGGAGGACTTTGATGGCTGAAAAAGAAATGTGGTTATAGTTAAGGTTTTGACCTTGTTCTCTATAACCATGGCGCTGATACCAATCTGTAACACCCCCATTTTTACATATAGCAGCGGAAGCTAATCTGGGGTATTACTTCATGGATACAACAATCATAATCATAGAAAACGACTTAAAAGAGACGTTTTTGGAAAATTTAGTTATCATTCATTATAATCAGAGTTTTTACAAAATGCAGGTCCCACAATCTAAAATATAAAGTGTGAATGATAACTGTTCAGCCATCTTCAGATCCAAGCCACTCCGTGCCGCAAGTTGCTCAATTACCTGAGATAAACATGCTAAAAAGTCAACACAATGGTTGAGTGAAATTCATAGGTTTGATAAACAGTTTGAATACAAGTCATAGTGTAATAATTGTATAAACACAATTATTATAGAAAATGGTATTGTTATTATACACCCGTTATTAGTAATGATTGCAACGAATACAATCATCATAGTAACAGTGTATTATTGCGTTATTGTCTTGTTTGGTCTGTTTGGTCTGATTGATCTGATTGGTCTGATTGATCTGATTGGTCTGATTGATCTGATTGGTCATGTTCCTTGCCTAACCTCATGGCACCAACACATTATCATCCAAAGTCAATTTAATGACTTGAAGTCAATTTAATGACTTGTAGGATTTATAATATTAACACATTAATATCCAAAGTCAATTTAACGACTTGAAGTCAAATTTAACGACTTGTAGGATAGATAACTTAGACAACAATTGCAATGATATGTCAGGATAGCATGTAATTTGGAAAACACTTGTATTCGTAATTTATAACATGTATCCCCCTCACGGGTTTATGAAAAGATTGAAATGCGAGGCTATGAACTCACTAAGTCTTTGAAAAGTAATTACATTGTTATAAGATAAACGAGTATGTAAAAGAGTTTGTAACAAGCATGTATCCCCCTCGCGGGTTTATAAAACATGTAAAATAAGTAAAGGCGAGGTTATGAACTTCACCTGATAGGTAGTTGTAATAAATATTCCAAAATGAAAGCTGATGACCTTATCACAATCTTAACCGGGGAGGTTGATATAGCAAAATGATAGTAAACAGCCACGTCACGCAATCTGAGTAAATATGTCAAGTCTTATGAAGATTGTACTTTAGAACTTTGGTCCAGAGAGTTATGTGTTTGATTGAAGAATTTGGAATTATTGTATCACCGTTCGGGCCATCATAATTCAGAAGTCATTCAGTAAACGTTTGAGGAGCTATGGCACTTTAAATCGTAAACCCAACAACTCAGTTCCGGATGATCGGTTTTAAGCGTTTTATTCAATATCTGGAAATGTTAAGCACGTCAAGCGTTAATTAAAGTTATGTCTAGTAATGTTTTGAATGTGTTTTTATACTTTTTCAAAATGTTACATTTTAGACCCTGAGGTTTGGAAAATTACAATTAGACCCCTGGGGTTTGCATTTTTACGACTTTGGTCCTTCAACTTTAAAAGATATACCAAGTAAACCTTAGAGTTTGAAAAGTGACATAATAGATCCCTGGAGTTATAACTTTGATAAAATGACATATTCAGCCCTTTTAGTTATAAGTTTTCAAAAGTTATGATATATACCCCTTGCTTGGATTATAATTACAAAAGATGTCCAAATTGCCATGCAAGCTTATTTTAACATTTGATTAGACATTTATAAGTTATAATAAACTAAAATATGAAGATTTTATGCAACACCAGTTTAAAATAATGATTCGTTAAGCTAGGAAGCAAAACGGGTCATATTAGGGTTTTAAAACGTAAACGTGCGGGTTTTAAGTTCAAATTCCTTCATTAATCAATAAAGTGGTTATTTTAACATTAGTTAATCATGCTAGGATATATTATAACAATATTTAATCATTATAACATTTAGTTTTATGAAAAATGCGAAATTAGGGTTTCGGGTGTATGGTTTTGGATCAAAATGGAAAATGAGCATGCATTGGGTTATGAAACTTTAACAAGAGTTTATTTAGGATCATATGAACATTATAAAGGTGTAGTAGCAGGTATGAAGCCGATAGAACCTGGGTTTGAGATTATAGCTTAGAAACGGGTTGAAATCGGGACTTTTAGCTTCGTACGCCTAGAATAACGACTCCCAGGCTTCTTTTCTTGATTTCTTTTGCTTCACTTCTGTTCTTGGGACTTCTTAGGATCTCTTAGAATTCATATTGAGCAAAGGATTGCTGCTATGATGGGTTATAGAGGAGGAAGTGGGGGATGAAGAAAAATGAAGTGTTTAGGTTCCTATTTATAGTTAAAGGACCCTTAAAGGCCAAGGGAGGTTATGAGACCAGGATAGGACATGTATGAGGTCTAGAGGATGATGAGGAGGGTCTAGTAGATGTGTTTGTTAAGCTAGAAACTAGCTTTGATGAGGTGTTTACCCCTTTACATGTCGCGGCTAGGAATGGGAGAGACAAGAAGATACAAGTGACCATGTGCTCATTTTATACATAAAGAATGAAGGGAGGTGCTTGTAAGATGCTTAGGAATGAATTAGCTTAGTCATGGAGGTGCTTAATTGCAATATGGGACTTTGGAATGGGTTAAAATGAAAGAAAGGTGTATACGGGTACCTTTAGGGCTCTCTAGGGTTCGGGTTGAGTTTTCTAGCTTTTATTTTGTGTGTACTTGATTAAGGATAGTTAATATATGTATCCAAGGTCTGATATGGGAAGTATTAACAAAGATTAGCAATTAGTTTGGGTTAAAACGGATTAGAATTAAAGAAATAAGGTCATGGGTTTGATTAGGGCACGTTTAGGGTTTCTTTGGCTTTCTTGGTTTGTAATTCATGTGTAAATGATCAAGGGTGATAGAATACTAATCTTGAGCAATGTAATATGAATTATTAATGATATTTGATAGTTGTTTTAAGTTAAAATGGGTTGAAATGGAATAATAAGTCGTGGGTTGGAATTAGGGTTCGTATAAGACTTTTAGGGTTTTCAAGCTTTGTAAATCTTGTATATTGTCAAAGTAATGATGTATAATAATGGATAACAGTTTGTAAACTCATTTTATGGGTTTATAATGGCTCATGGTTGATTGTTTGGGATTAAAATGGTTAGAAACGAGTAAACGGGTCAAATGAACCAATTAGGTATATTTAGGGTTTCTTGGATTCGTTTTACGTATAAATGAAATATGATGATGAAGTAATGATTGAATAGGATTGATATGATTTTGAAATAAGTTATTACAACTTATTTGAGTGTTGGTTGAGGTTTAAAACAGATAGTAATTGATAAACGGGTCATGGTTTAGTATTTAGCTTGGGTTAGGGTTTTAGACTTTTGAATTAGGGTTTTAAGTGTAAATATGTGTGTGAAGGCTTATGAATAGAATAATTATGGTTTACTTTTTTTAGAATGAGTATAGTAGCTTGTACATAAGTGGTGGTGAAGAAATTGGAATGAAAACAGCGGTAAAACGGCTATTTCAGAGATAATGCTTAATGACTTGTATATTGAGCTTTTAAGGACTTGTACCTTTCTTTGGATAGAATGTATATTCATATAAAATGTCATGATACTTGTACATGAGCTTTAATAGTTTGTACATTTACTTTAGATATTAATCTTTCACGGAATTAGGGTTTAAAGGTATACGATAACGGTTTAAAGCCCGTTTATATATAATGTTGTGAATAGTACATTATAGGAATAATGTACCTTGTAAAAGGGATATGATGATATTGACTTGACATGTTATGATGTTTGCTTGACATATATGAAGACAGGATTGCCATAGATAGGTTGCGTGAGCTCGTCTACTTTAGTTATGTAAGTTACATGACATATTGAGATATTGACAATGCAAGTAATGTAATAAAGCGAAAAATTTCCCCGTACAATTGTGATAATAGTAAAATAGGTTTTGCATTTGATAAAAATTCTTGGGTTGTTATAGTCTCCACCCCTTATAGAAATCTCGTCCCGAGATTTAGTTGAAAGTTATAGTGGTATTGTTTAGAGATAGGTACTGGGTATGAATTTAGGTTAATCAAGGTCACAAGTCCACGTGTGTGATGCATTTATAATTATGTTACGTACCATAATTATAATTACCTCCTTTCACACGTCTACTTATTTTCAAGATCACACCTCTTGATGACAGTCAATAGAATTTCTCCAGATTCTGATAAAACTTGGGTGGATGAAATACTTCGATTTATGAAACCTGTGGGTTATGAGTCTACCACGCTTCTGCTGCGCTACTCTGATCGTAAAGAATCATTATTCATCAACCTTTAAAAGTTAACATCGAATAAGAATGCTATCACAAGTCTTTGTCAAAATTTTCATACCTAGTGATATTGAAATCATTTGACATTGCATAGATTCTTGTGTGTTTCCTTGTTATTAGGTTGCAGAATATAACAGAGATTTTTAGAATACGGAGATAATGGGAGGAGTGATGTCAAGGAATGATTGTAAATTTGTAAGAAAGTTGTTAATCATGTGAGATACAGATTTTTGAAATGAACAAATGATGAAGGTAATGAAAATGAAGGTAATAATGATAATGATCAAGGGATTGTTTGTACAAACGGATTGAAAGAAACTTGTTTGTACGTATGTTATATACTTAAGCCTACTTATTTATTATTAGTCACTTACAAAAAGAAGCGTCCAACTTCTTGTAACTGAGAATTTATAAATTCATAGTTCGGAGATTTATAATTTCCTTATTCAAATGAAGAAGCGTCCTAATTCATTTTAATAAGATGATCATAAATCGTCTTACCCAAGCATAAAAACATGATATCGAGATGGTAAGTTGTAGAAAATGATATGGTTACATAATATTGAGATGTTGATTGTACTGACGTCCATATAATCGAGGATGAAAATTTATGTTTCAGAGATATGAGGAGAGTATTAAACATAATAGAATTTATGGAATTTGACAAATGATGTCAAGTTTTGATATCATCAAATAACAAGATGTAACGGAATCCTCACTTTATTATTTCATGGATAACTTTACATATGAAACTCTAAAAGAGTTGATACTTATGCTACATGTCTCGAGATTTAGTGGAGAGATAGAGTGATGTTGGAAAATAGATGTGGATATTTAGCACGAATTTGATCTTCTCGTTCCCATGTAAATTCAGAGTTCCATCTTACTTTGACTATAGGGATGCATCTTCGTCTTAGTTGCTTGACTTCTCGATCCATAATCTCCACTGATTCTTCCATATAGTTAAGTTTATCATCAAGCCAAATTTCTTTCTTTGGAATGATGAGGGATTCGTCACATAAGCTTTTCTTAGAAACGTGAGAAGTACCGTTGTCTGTTTTTGATGAGCACTGACTTTTGTAATGCCCTTTCTCTCCACAGGCATGACAAGTTACAGACACTGATAGCAGGTTGCTTCCCGTAGCTGGTCCTTTGCTTCTGCAGTTCCTGGTCAGATGACCCACCTTGTTGCAATTTCGACACTTGACAGTGCAAACTCCTGTGTGATGCAGGGTGCATCTTGTACACAAAGGGCGGTTTCCATGGTAATTTTTGGCAGGATAAGTCCTAATAGTTTCTTGTCTTCTATGCTGTTGTTGGTGGTAATCATTGTTATGGTTGTTTTTGTTGTGGTTATCTGGGTATTTATTTTTGTTAATATAATTGTTGGAGGTGGATTATTGTTGTGTGTTTGGGAAAGATAGTTGTTGGTGGTTAGGTTTCCTCTCTATCTCAAACTTTCTTATGTGATTTGTTGATTTGCCTTTTCGTGCTACTATAGTTCCGATTGTCCCTGTGTTTTCTTGTTAAAGTATGTTAGTATTTACTTAGTTAGCTGCTTGTGCTTTTAAAAGAAATAGCAACAAACTGTCTGCAACTAGTTACCCTGGATGGCATCCTGAGTCATGGCTGGTGCAGCTATGTTGATGGTTCCTCTTGGGAGGCATCACTATCAACATATTACAAGACATACAAAATGAGGAATCCATAAATGATATAGCCATATCACAGTGTATGAAGAAAATTCATTTGGTATTGAAGGATACAACACAGAAAGTTTTAGAAACTCAAGATAGATATGGAAATTATGGAGATGGAGTAATCCGAAGAAGGGATTAAGATATAAAGGTTGAGAAAATCGAATGGTAAGAGAATCATTCTTCAGGATATAGGATATATAATTCTTGACCTACAGCATGAGTATCATAGAATAACGAGGTATAACAGAATCACCATTGTATAAATAACTTGTCTATAAATTTTACATAGTAAAATTTGACAAGTGTCGTTATTCATATACGAACATCAAAAATGTGGATTTCTAGAAAAATTATTAAACGATACAGATCTAATATGTGGTTCTCTCCCTTGAGTTCTTGGATCTTGTTTTAGAAGACTCCTTGATGACTAAATCTTGATATCATCCATGATTACTTCTAAGTGATGAACGTTAGAATACTTCGAGGAGAGGGACTCATGGTTTAACCTTCCCAATGGTTCGCGAATGATCCAGTAACGAATTATCTAACTCTGCGAAGATAGACTCATTAAAGAGATAGTTTAGTGGTGAGGTAGTTGACCTAACCGGTGATGAAGATCCTACTGATGTAGACATTGGATTAGGTGATTCAACAGGAGTCTTAGCGCCTTCAGATGATGAAATCTCCTTAGGAGGAAAGAAACTTCAGGAATCAGACATCAGTGGAGGCATAATAGCTGGTAAAGTAATAATAACTTGGGATGGTGGAATGACATCATATGCTTGTATATATACGGATCATTATGTAAAGGTAGGAATAATAGTATGTCTAATAAATACTTAGTAAAATCGTCTGAAGAGTTAGGAAAAATGTTTCCTGGTGAGGCTTGGAAATAGTTCAGAACGTTCGTAGAGGAAAAAGTATTCTCATTATAGGAATCGGATGGGACGACAGTAGAATGAAGGGACGAAGACATGACTGTAACAAAATAACATAAGTTATTTATGTAATAGTATGTATCTTTACTTACTTGTTTCGGAATGTAGTGGCACGAAGGACTTTGATGGCTGAAAAATGAAATGTGGTTATAGTTAAGGTTTTGACCTTGTTCTCTATAACCATGGCGCTGATACCAATCTGTAACACCCCCATTTTTACAATATAGCAGCGGAAGTTAATCTGGGGTATTACTTCATGGATACAACAATCATAATCATAGAAAATGACTTCAAAAGAGACGTTTATTCAAAAGATATGTTATCATTTATTTCAAATCAGAGTTTTACAAAAGTAGGTCCCAAAATCTAGTTACAATGTGAATGATAACAAGTTTTAGCCATCTTCGAGTCCATGCCACTCCGTGCCGCAACTTGCTTAATTACCTGAGATAAACATGCTAAAAAGGGTCAACACAAAGGTTGAGTGAAATTCATAGGTTTGATAAGCAGTTTGAATACAAGTTATAGTGTGATAATTGTATAAACACAATTATTATGAAAATGATATTGTTATTATACACCCATTATTAATAATAATTGCAACTAATACAATTATCATAGTAACAGTGTATTATCCTGTTATTGCCCTGTTTGGTCTTGTCTGGTCTGGTATAGTCTGGTCTCATGGCACACAAACTGACTAGTGAATATATATACCCAAAAATGATGTGATATATATATTTATATACCCAAAATGATGTGGTATATATGTTTATATACCCAAAATGATGTGGTATATAATAGTCCTATGTAATTCAAATATAGTGTGTTTGGTTACCTATCCGGCCAACACAAACAGGATTCGTCAATCCCGATAGATCTATCCACAATATTTGCGTTCACCCGAAAGTGATTAATGGTCCATGATAATGAGGGACTTTTAGCATAAAGTAACTTAGACATTAGTGATAGTGATATATCAGATTAGCATGTAGTTTGTAAAAAACACTTGTATTCGTAATGTATAGCATGTATTCCCCTTATGGGTTTATGAAAGCATTAAAGAGATTAAGAGTGAGGCTATGAACTTACTAAGTCCTTGAAAAGTAATCACATTGTTATAAAATAAATGAGTATGTAAAAGAGTTTGTAACAAGCATGTATCCCCCTCGCGGGTTTATAAAACATGTAAATAAGTAAAGGCGAGGTTATGAATTTCACCTGATAGGTAGATGTAATAAATATTCTGAAATGAAAGCTGACGACCTTATCACAATCTTAACCGGGGAATGTTGATATAGTAAAATGATAGTAAACAGCCACGTCACGCAACCTGAGTAAATATGTCAAGTCTTAGGAAGATTATACTTTAGAACTTTGGTTTTAAGAGTTATGAGTTTGATTGAAGAGTTTGGAATTATTGCATCACCGTTCGGGCCATCATAATTCAGAAGTCATTTAGTAAACATTTGAGGAGCTAGGGCACTTTAAATCGTAAACCCAACAACTCAGTCAGAACGTAATACCAAGATGAAACTTCTTAATATGAAGCTCCCTAGTATTGTGATACGATATCATCGGTTTTAAGCGTTTTATTCAATATCTGGAAATGTTAAGCATGAGAAGCGTTAATTAAAGTTATGTCAGATAATGTTTTGAATATGATTTTACACTTTTACATTTTAGACCCTGGGGTTTGGAAAATTGCAAATAGGTCCTTGGAGTTTGCATTTTTACGACTTTGGTCCTTCAACTTTAAAAGATATACCAAGTAAACCATGGAGTTTGAAAAGTGACATAATAGATCCCTGGAGTTATAACTTTGATAAAATGACATATTCAGCCCTTTTAGTTATAAGTTTCTGAAAGTTACGATATATACCCCTTGCATGGATTATAATTACAAAACATGTCCAAATTGCCATGCAAGCTTATTTTAACATTTGATTATACATTTATAAGTTATAATAAACTAAAATATGAAGATTTTACGCAACACAAGTTTAAAATAACGATTCGTTAAGCTAGGAAGCAAAACGAGTCATATTAGGGTTTTAAAACGTAAACGTGCGGGTTTTAAGTTCAAATTCCTTCATTAATCAATAAAGTGGTTATTTTAACATTAGTTAATCATGCTAGGATAGATTATAACAATATTTAATCATTATAACATTTAGTTTTATGAAAAACGCGAAATTAGGGTTTCGGGTGTACGGTTTTGGATCAAAATGGAAAATGAGCATGAATTGGGTTATGAAACTTTAACAAGAGTTTATTTAGGATCATATGAACATTATAAAGGTGTAGTAGCAGGTATGAAGATGATAGAACCTGGGTTTGAGATTATAGCTTAGAAACAGGTTGAAATCGGGACTTTTAGCTTCGTACGCCTAGAATAACGACTCCCGGGCTTCTTTTCTTGATTTCTTTTGCTTCACTTCTGTTCTTGGGACTTCTTAGGATCTCTTAGAATTCATATTGAGCAAAGGATTGCTGCTATGATGGGTTATAGAGGAGGAAGTGGGGGATGAGTTGAAATGATTGGTTTATGGCCCTATTTATAGCATTTTCGAAACTTAGGGACCAAGGTGAGGGGGTGTGGTGTCTCATTTCTATAGTGTCTGAGTTGTAGAATCTAGTAGGTGATGTGGGAGGTCTATGGTAGAAGATAGGGTGATGTGGAGGTGGTTTTGTGGTGTTTTTGAGTTCGGTAGAGGATGATGAGGAGGGTCTAGTAGATATGTTGGTTAAGCTAGAAACTAGATTTGATGAGGTGTTTACCCCTTTGCATGCCGCGTCTAGGAATGGAAGAAACAAGAAGATACAAGTGACCATGTGCTCATTTTATACATAAAGAATGAAGGGAGGTGCTTGTAAGCTGCTTAGGAATGAAGTATCTTAGTCATGGAGGTGCTTAATTGTAATATGGGACTTTGGAATGGGTTAAAATGAAAGAAAGGTGTATACGGGTACCTTTAGGGCTCTCTAGGGTTCGAGTTGAGTTTTCTAGCTTTTTTTTCATGTGTACTTGATTAAGGATAGTTAATATATGTAGAAAAGGTATGATATGGGAAGTATTAACAAAGATTAACAATTGGTTTGGGTTAAAACGGATTAGAATTGAAGAAATGAGGTCACGGGTTTGATTAGGGCACGTTTAAGGTTTCTTTAGCTTTCTTGGTTTGTAATTCGTGTGTAAATGATCAAGGGTGATAGAATACTGATCTTAAGCAATGTAATATGAATTATTAATGATATTTGATAGTTGTTTTAAGTTAAAATGGGTTGAAATGGAATAATAAGCCGTGGGTTGGAATTAGGGTTCGTATAAGACTTTTAGGGTTTTCTAGCTTTGTAAATCTTGTATATTGTCAAAGTAATGATGGATAATAATGGATAATGGTTTGTAAACTAATTTTATGGGTTTATAATGGCTCTTGGTTGATTGTTTAGGATTAAAATGGTTAGAAACGAGTAAACGGGTCAAATGAACCAATTAGGTATATTTAGGGTTTCTTGGATTCGTTTTACGTATAAATGAAATAGGATGATGAAGTAATGATGAAATAATGATTGAATAGGATTGATATGATTGTGAAATAAGTTATTACAACTTATTTGAGTGTTGGTTGAGGTTTAAAACGGATAGTAATTGATAAACGGGTCATGGTTTAGTATTTAGCTTGGGTTAGGGTTTTAGACTTTTGAATTAGGGTTTTAAGTGTAAATATGTGTGTGAAGGCTTATGAATAGAATAATTAGGGTTTACACATTGTAGAATGAGTATAGTAGCTTGTACATAAATGGTGGTGACGAAATTGGAATAAAAACGAAGGTAAAACGGCTATTTTAGAGATCATGCTTAATGACTTGTATGTTGAGCTTTTAAAGACTTGTACCTTTCTTTGGATAGAATGTATATTCATATAAAATGTTATGATACTTGTACATGAGCTTTAATAGTTTGTACATTCACTTTAGATATTAATCTTTCACGGAATTAGGGTTTAGAGGTATACGATAACGGTTTAAAGCCCGTTTATATATAACGTTGCGAATAGTACATTATAGGAATAATGTACCTTGTAAAAGGGATATGATGATATTGACTTGACATGTTATGATGTTTGCTTGACATATATGAAGACAGGATTGCCATAGATAGGTTGCGTGAGCTCGTCTACTTTAGTTATGTAAGTTACATGACATATTGAGATATTGACAATGCAAGTAATGTAATAAAGCGAAAAATTTCCCTGTACAATTGTGATAATAGTAAAATAGGTTTTGCATTTGATAAAAATTCTTGGGTTGTTATAGTTTTGGAGTTCAATGATAGAGTCCATGAGTTTTTCTATGTCTTCTTGGTGACGAGTTTCCATATCATTGATAACTTCTGCTAATTCAGCGATTCTGTAGCGAGCTAAGGAGATCTTATGGTTGGATCCTATTTGCTTTCTCTGGAGTTTAGTGATCTGAGTATGAGCTTGCTGGAGTTTTGCTGCTAAGGCATCAAAATCACGTTGGATGATTATTGTTCCTTTACCGAGACCTTCGATGCTGTTTTTAATCTGTTCAAAACGTTCAGGAGGGATTTCTTCTAGATAACATTGGATACCCTGAATTTGCTCTTCATGTTGTTTGATAGCTAATTTCTGGGAGGTTTCACCAATCTCAAGAGTTTGAGGTTGGGATAGGGTAGATGGAGATAACTGCATTGGTGAAAGAAGTCCTTCTGGAAGAAAGAATTCTTGGGTTTTAGGAGGTATGATAATTGGAGGCGGGATTAGTGATTTTTCAGTATAGAAAGCTTGTAAAACTTTCATGTAAGGATCATTTATGTAAGGATCATCATTAAATAAGGAAAGAGTCGGTGAAGCTAGCGGGACAGTTCCAACTGAATTGGAAGCACTTGAGTAAGTCTTTCCTGGAGAGGCCGGGACATAATCTGGAGAAGCCGGAGGAAAATGGTTTGGGAAATTGGAAGAAAAGGCATTTTCCAAATTAGAAATAGGACGATCGGGGGAAGACATCATTCTGTTAATAACCCAGTGATAAATAATATAAGGTATTTATCTAGTAATATAATAGTTATGTAACTTTACATACCATTCCGAAAGATATAGCGGCACGGAGGACTTTCTTCGATGGAAAAAGAAAAATAGTTATAGTTAAGGTTTCAACCTTGTTCTCTATAACGTAGGCTCTTGATACCAAATCTGTAACACCCCCATTTTTACATATAGCAGCGGAAGCTAATCTGGGGTATTACTTCAAAGGTACAACAGTCATAATCATAGAAAACGAATCAAAAAGAGTCGTTTATGAAAATAAGTTATCATTCATTTATTTCATCAGAGTTTTTACAAAAGAGAGGTCCCAACATCTGTATTTACAAAATGTGAATGATAACGGTTTTTCCATCTTCATGTCCTCATCACTCCGTGCCATTAGTTACCTGAGATAAAACATGCTAAAAAGTCAACACAAAGGTTGAGTGAAATCCATAGGTTTAAGTAATATAATTTGAATGCAAATGTGATAATTGGGTTACATTGATATACACCCAGTATTGAAAACATAATTTATTATTGCCATTAGCTCATGAATCCGATGCCTTAGGT
>BQNB010057925.1:19089-37998 GCA_026074375.1 Tanacetum coccineum
GTCAGGAATATGTGCCTTTTAACTAGGATTGCCGCCACTAATAAAGTGCCTCTTAGGGAACCCATTCCTCTTGAAGTAGTTTCACAAAAATTTGTAGTAACTAAGGTTTATACTAGGAGACCTAAGGTACCTAAGACTAATAGTTCTAATAACAAACCTAAGATTACAAAATCTATGATTTCTAACAAAACAGAACCTGGTACATCTCGAGGATCCAATACTTCAGTTGCTCCATCTTTTTCTTCTTTTGTCGATCTTAGGTTTTCCAAATCGTCTTGTAGTATTTGGACTCCAAATGCTCCAAGCACATGAATGGAGATCGCTCTCAGCTTACCAATTTCATTCATAAGTTTCTCAGTGCTGTCAAGTTTGGTAACGACAAGATTGCAAAGATTATGGGGTATGGTAACTATCAGATAGGGAATATCATAATTTCAAGGGTTTATTATGTGGAGGGACTATGACACAATCTATTCTCCATTGGTTAATTCTGCGACTCAGATCTTGAAGTAGCTTTCAGAAAACACATGTACTTTATTTGTAATATAGAAGGTGTTGATTTACTCTTAAGATCTCAGGAAACCAACCTTTATACTTTGTCAATTAGGGATATGATGGCGGCTTCTCTAATTTGTCTCTTGTCTAAAGCCTCAAAAACCAAATAATGTTTATGGTACTGACGATTGTCACATTTTAACTTTGGTGCTATTAATCATTTAGCTAAACATAGTCTTGTACGAGGTCTTCCCAAATTGAAATTTGTAAAAGATCATTTGTGTTCGACACCAATCAGGAAAAACTATATCTTTTGCACATGGATCTTTGTGGGCCTATGCGTGTTGCAAGTGTAAATGGGAAAAAGTACATCCTCGTCATTGTGGATGATTACTCTCGGTTCATATGGGTGAAGTTTTTAGCATCAAAAGATGAAGCTCCTAATTTTATAATCAAGTTTCTAAAAATGGTACAAGTTAGATTAAATGCAACTGTCAGGAACATTCATATAGATAATGGAACTGGGTTTCTTAATCAAACCCTGCGAGACTACTATGAACAGGTTGGCATCTATCATGAAACATTGGTTAAGCAAACTCCACAACAAAATGGTGTTGTTGAAAGGCGAAATCGTACGCTTGTTAAAGCTGCTCGTATAATGTTAATTTCTGCACAAGCTCATTTATTTCTATGGGCCGAGGCAGTTGCTACCGCATGCTACATCCAAAACCAATCCATTATATGACGATGCCATGGAAAAACTCCTTATGATCTCTTACATGATAGAAAACCCGATTTATCCTACCTTCATGTCTTTGGTGCACTTTGCTACCCAAACAATGATAGTGAGAATTTGGGCAAATTTCAAGCTAAAGCTGATATAGGTATTTTCATTAGATATGCACCCAAGAAGAAAGCTTACCATATCTATAACTGATGTACCCGAAAAATCATTGAAACCATCCATGTCGCTTTTGATGAGCTGACGACTATGACTTCTGAACAACTTTGTTCAGGACCTGAACTTCAATGTATAACTCCTGCAACAGCCAATTCAAGACTCGTTCCAAACCCTGTTTCTCAACAACCTTGTATTCCACCACTAAGAGATGATTGGGATCGTTTGTTCCAACATATGTTTGATGAATACTTAAATCCTCCAACTATTGTTGTCTCTCCAGTTCCAATCGCTGATGCACCAAGAACTGTTGATTTAGCTGATTCATTTGTGTCTATGTCAGTTGACAAAGATGCTCCATCAATAAGTATCCTATCAATACAAGATCAAGAACATTCTCTAAGTTTATCTCAAGGTTCACCAAAACACCACATTTTCATGATGATCTACTTCACGAATCTCTTCATGAAGACTTCACTTCTCAAGGATCATCATCTAATGTGAGACCAATCCACACTCCATTTGAATCACTTGGTAGATAGACTAATGATCATCCTATAGCTAACATGATCGGTGATCCTTCTCGTTCTGTCTTCACTAGAAAGCAACTACAGACTAATGCCATGCGGTGTTATTTAGATGCCTTCATAACTTCAGTCGAACCAAAGAACTTCAAACATGCAATGACTGAATCATCATGGATCGATGCAATACAAGAAGAAATTCATGAATTTGAAAGGCTAAAAGTTTGGGAATTGGTGCCATGTCCAAACAAAGTCATGTTGATCAAACTAAAATGGATTTACAAGGTCAAGACGGACAAATTTAGAGGGGTACTAAGAAATAAGGCAATGCTTAGTGATTCAGGGAAAGAGGGAGGTATCAATTTCGAGGAATCATTTACAGCGGTTGCAAGAATAGAGGCCATCCATATCTTTGTAGCAAATGCAGCCAACAAGAATATAATGATTTTCCAAATGAACGTCAAAACGGCATTCTAAAATGGCAACTTAAAGAAGAGGTCTACGTTTCCCAACCAGAAGGATTTGTTGATCAGGACAACCCATCGCATGTATACAAGCTTAAAAAGGCTCTCTACGGTCTCAAACAAGCACCACGTGCATGGTATGACATTCTGTATTTCACAACATTTCGCAAAAGGTGCAGTGGATCCAACACTCTTCACACAAAAAGAAGGAAACGACTTATTACTGATTAAATTTATGTTGACGATATAATATTTGCATCCACTAATACTACTATGTGTAATGAGTTTACTAATCTAATGACCACTAAGTTCAAGATGTCGATGGTGGGGCAGATGTCATTCTTTTTAGGATTATAAATTTCTCAAAGTCCCAGAGGCATCTTCCTAAACCAGTCAAAATATGCTTCTGAAATAATTAAAAAATATGGTATGCTAACTAGTGATTCTGTAGACACACCTATGGTGGAAAAGAATAAACTGGATGAAGATCTACAAGGGACACCAGTTAATGCTACACTTTACCGTGGCATGATTGGATCCCTCATGTATCTGACATCCAGTAGACCTAACCTTATTTATGCAATCTACTTATGTGCCCGGTATTAGGCAAAGCCTATCGAAAAGCACATAAATGCGTTAAACGGATCTTTTGATATCTAAAGGGAACCATTAACATGGATCTCTGGTACTCAAAGGATACCGGTATGTCTCTAACAGCATATGCAGATGTAAATCATGCGAGGTGTCAGGACACTAGATGCAGTACATCATGAAGTGCTCAATTCTTAGGTGATAAACTTGTTAGCTAGTCTTCCAAGAAGCAAAAGAGCACTACAATCTCGAGTACAGAGTCAGAATATATTGCCTTATCTAGGTGTTGTGCTCAAATCCTATGGATGCGTTCACAGCTAAGAGATTATGGTTTTCAAATCAATAAGATTTCTTTGTACTGCGACAAAAAAAGTGCGATTGCTCTATGCTGCAACAATGTTCAACATTCAAGAGCCAAGCACATCAATGTACGCTACCATTTCATAAAAGACCAGGTGGAGAATAGAATAGTGGAACTCTACTTTGTTCGGACGGAATATCAACTGGCTAACATCTTTACCAAACCCTTGCTAAGAGAAAGATTCAACTTCTTAATCGAGAAGCTAGGTATGAGAAGCATGTCTTCGGAAATGCTAAAACGTCTGATAGTGGAAGAGGGAAGGTAAAGGTGGTTACTCACGGTATATCATGTATCATATGTACATAAGAAAACATAAAACACAAAAATATTTTTCTTTTATATAAATTTTTCAAAAAGAAAATAAAAAATATAAAAAATAAGGTAAAATATAAAAATATGTATCTCTGGCATGTTTTTTGAAAATCGATAACATTTACGGCCTTAGAAATGTCATTTATAATGATACGAGGCTGTAAATGAAGTTCGAGCAGAAGTTCAAAAGCTTTTAAAACATGCCAAAAATGGCTTGCTATTATTTTCGATAGCAACACGATCATCATCTTCAAGGCAAGTATTTCAAAAAGAAAACTTGACCTCTCAATGGGAATTTATTCTCTGGCATGGTCTACTTTATGACCATGTAAAGGCTTATGTTTACTTTGCAATACAGCTCGTGCTTCCTTTATACAAACTAATGTACGTGTCAATTCATTTCTTTGTTAAAATAAAAGAAATCTTATTTTTTATGGTGTTGATAAAAAAATAATAATATAATCATCTTTAATAATTCATCAGAAAAATAATTCTCAAAGACATTTGACCACTCAAACAATGACTACAGCTCTTTAAATAGAAAACGAGTCATTGTTTGAGGGAGAGAAAATGCCAAATATCTTCTTTATAAAATCATTTTGTGATAAATGGAAAAGGTTTTTTAAACAATAACGGGTTAACAAGTAAAGGGGAGTTAATTAAGTTTAACTCAACTGTCATGTGTTTAATCTTTTAGGGGTGTTACGGAAAAATGTAAGACTTATTCTTGATAATTAAACCTTAAGGACTAGTATTGCCAATTAGGAAACTACTTTAGGCCTTAGGAAAAGTTTATTAGGAAAATGGATGTCTTAGTAAACCTTAGAGGGCATTTATGCCAAAAACCAAAAGATTTTAAACATAAACACCCCCCCAATCGTCTCTTTTCTTTCTCACAACTCAAACAAAACTTAAACCCTCCATTGTTGATTTTAAGACCGCCAAGCACTCACTCAACCTTTGTTTAATCAAAAGGTATACTTGTTTTAATGCTTAAACTCCTATAAATCAGCCTTAATCATGGGAATATACTAAAAAACCCTAAAAATGGATTGAAATTTCGTCTCATTGTAAAGTGGATGAAACCTCAAATTGATTAAGGGGTTTTAGTCCTATAGGGGTCTAGACGATGTACCTATAGCAGTTTTAAATGGGTATAACATATTCATATGTTTTGGGTGATTCTTGATTTCGAACACATTAGAAATGGTCAAGAAATTGTAAAAAGCTCATGGGTTTGGGTTTAGAATTGCTTCAATGATTGTTAGTGTGGGTTTGAGTGTCCTTAATCATCCTAGCATGTTTAAAACTTGAAAAACTTAGGTTCTCGTGTTCTTACGAGTCAAACAAAGAAAAAGTCAAGAATTTTATGGTTGATTCATGTTATAAATGGTTCCTTGTGATTCCTAGATGCTATATTTTCATGTTTAAGTGGTTATTGATGCTTAAAATCATGTAAAAACTTTGAGTAAAGTTTTGTCTAGGCGAATTATACGCAGGCAAACTTTACAACTCTTAGGCTAGGCGAATTATACGAATAACATTAGGCGAACTATACGTTCACTCTTAGGCGAATTATACACATTACCTTAGTCGAACTATATGCTCTCCTTTAGGCGAAGTATACGCATTAAACTTAGGTGAATAATACGTTTTCTATTAGGCGAATAATACACGCATGGTTAGGCGAATTATACTTACTGGTTTTAGGTGAACTATACAAATATACATAGGCAAATTATACACATTTATTAGGCGAACTATACATGCTTTCACTAGGATATCTAATCATGTAATATTGGTAATCAAATCTCATAATCTAATCTAAGTATAATTATTCCTTAACTTGTCACTTGGTGATTGATTTAGGTCTAGTTTTCCTAAGAAATCTCTTGTGATTGCCTTGCTCTCTATAGATTGCTTATAGTTAGTATGTTATATGATTATGTGTATCTCTTGGTTTCATGTTAATTGTCATGTGTGTCAATTCTTTGCCTAGTATGTGTATGCCTAATTTCTAGTGAAAATCAATCTTGCATCAATAATCATTTTTTCATGATCTAGATTGTCCTTCAGTGAAATATTATTTGTTTGTATATGAACTATATGTGAAAAATATTAGAAGAATCATGTCTTTCATTACTGCTCAACAAACCAAACTTGATCTTGAACTTGTCCCCAAGGAGAAAAGGCTTGAGATTGGAAAATGCAACGGACGACTCAATCCTGGAAAGAAACAGAGAGAACCTACATTTTAAGTTGTCTTGGATGCTCTTGCTCTCACTCCATGCTATTCGACATTTCTCACCACTGCAGATGTTCTAGAAGTTTAGATGCACCAATTCTGGGATTCTATCTACAAGTATGATACTTCCTACAGGTTCAGAATGGACAAAAAGAAGAAATTTGACCTCAATTTGGAAATCTTCAGAGACATCTTTTAGATCTTCCCTAGAGTTCATGGTCAAAACTTTGATGAACCTCCCACTGATGAAGTTATTGTGTCTTTCTTTAAAGAACTTCATCATACTAGGGAAATCAAGTCAATCACCAATGTTGTTGTTGATCAGATGCATCAACCTTGGAGAACTTTTGCTACTATCATCAACAGCAGTCTATCTGGAAAGACATCCGGTCTTGACAAGCTTCGTCTTTCTAGAGCTCAAATCCTTTAGGGTATATACTATAAGAAGAATGTAGACTATGTTGAACTACTTTGGGAAGATTTCACCTACTAGATTGAAAACAAAGGTTACAAAAAGCAAGAGAAGATGTACTAACCTTGATTCACCAAAGTTATCATTCACCACTTCCTTACCAAAGACAAGACAATCTCCAGGAGAAACAAGATAGGCATGCATACCTCCAGAGATGACTATCTGATAAACACTTTAAGATTTATCTCCGCAAATGAAGAATCTTAAATTTATGGAGCTCGACTTCCTGAATCTATGACAAGTCTTGAGATGCGAGAAATCAAAGCTTACAAGACTTACATTGGCTATGTTACAGGAGTTACACCTCCAAAGAAGGCATGAAAGTTCAAGAAACCTGCTTCTCCTAAACTTACTACTGTCCTAGTTTAACCTGAAGAAGCCACAAGGAAGTCAAAGAGAGTTAATAGACCTTCCAAGAAGTCTACTAATGCACCAACAGCAGGTGTTATCATTAGAGATACCCTTGTGATGTCATTGTCTAAGAAGAAGGAAAAGATTATTGTTAAGAAATGCAAAGGAAATGGTTTGCTCTCTAAAGTGTCATTAACTAAAGAAGCTCAGTATGAAGAAGTTTGCAAGAAGAGTTTAAGAGACTTCCACAAGACTCATCCAAGTGGTTCTAGTATAGTTACAAGTGCTGCAAAGATCAAACCTTCTATCATAAATAAAGGAACTGGTGCTAAACTAGGGGTTCCCGATGTGTTTAAAAAAGAATCAATTGAGAGTGAAGTTGAATCTTAGGGAAGGGATGAAGATGATAGCAATAATGATCATGACCCAAGAAGTGAAGGCAGTAATCAAGAGAGTGACAGTGGTGATGACAATACCCAATCTGATAAAAAAAAGGGTCAGATTCCGAGCATAAAACTAATGAGAATGAAATGGATTATGAATATGATCAAGAGGAAAATGAAGAAGAGGTTAAATGAAGAAGAAAGGATGACAAGTTTGTTAAAACCCCGTCCATCTCTACTGATGATGAAGATGAAACTAATGTAGAATCAAAGGTTGAAGACAAAGCTGAAGGTGATCAGGATAAAGGAATGGATTATACTACCAATCAGTTCAACGATGATGGGAATGAAAGGCTGAATGAACCAGTTAATACTAACAAAGGGTTTATTCAAAAAGAGGGTACCGATGCTGAAATGATTAACGTCCAGCAAGGGAATGAAAATCTGGAGATCACACTCAATCAAGTCATAGAAGATGCTCATGTGACAATTCTACTGTTACAAAGAAGACTGAAGTTCTAGTTACTAGCTCCTCCCATTCATCTGACTTGGCATCTAAATTCTTAAAATTTTTAGATATTCCCCACACAGATACATAAATTGTTTCTCCAATGCATGTTTATGTCCACATGAAGTACCAAGCAATTAAACACCCACACTTCTTACAGTACCTGTTTTGGTTATCACTAAATCTTCACCTATATACACCACTGTTATCCCACAATCATTACCATCCTTCACTCCTCCACCACCACAATCAACACCAACACCACCACCAACAACTAAAGAAATAAATCCTTTATCTGTAGTTCCAAATTTTGCATCAGTCTTTCAATTCAACAACAAAGTCTCAGCTTTGGAGAATGAAGTTGTTAAACTCAAAAAGGATGATCTTCTCAACACTCAAGTGACTGCTCTAGTAGATGAACATCTAGACTCAAGACTTGAAGCTTCCAAAGACGAGTTCATGAGCTACCTTTCCGCATCCATCAATGCTAGGATCATAGAGCAAGTCAAGATTCAACTTCCACAGATTCTGCCAAAGGATGTGTCTAACTTTGCTCCTTTGGTGATCAAAATCATGGTTATTGAGTCACTTAAATATATGGTTCTAGCCAACGAGTCTTCTCAACCACAATCAACATATCAGACTGAACACCGAGAATGCTATGATGGATTGATCAAGTCCTATGATCTTGACAAGAGTCTCTTCTCCACTTATGATAAAGTGTATTCATTAAAGAGAAGCCGAAATGACAAAGATAAAGATGAAGACCCTTCCACTGGATCAGACCAAGGGGAAAAAAAGGAAGACCAGCAAGGATGTTGAAACAGCAAAAGGTCCAAAAACTAAAGAATCAAAGTCTAGCTCATCTAATGGCACCAAGTCTAAATCAAAATCTTTTGGAAAGTATGTTCATGCAGATCAACTAGAGTTTGAGGTTGCAGATTCTGATATGCCACAAGATCAAGAAGAGAACTTGGGTAATGATAATGAAGAACCTAAGAGAAAGGTTTTATCTAAACGTGACTGGTTTACCAAACCTAAACAAGGTTTTATCTAAACGTGACTGGTTTACCAAACCTAAACAACCTGAAGAATCCACTGATCCTGATTGGAATGTTGGCAAGACTCCATAACAAGGACCAACTCAAAGTTGGTTAATGACTCTTGCATCCTCTGCTAATAAACCATCAAAAACCTTTGATGAATTGATGAGTACTCCTATAGACATCTTTCCATACATCATGAAAGGCCTGAAGATCACCAATCTGACTCAAGAAACCCTATTAGGGCCAGCATTCAAACTTCTCAAAGGCACACGTACAAATTTTGCTAAGCTAGAATATGACTTTGAAGAATGTTACAAAGCTCTATCGGAGAAACTTTATTAGGACAATCCAGAAGGTGGTGATTATCCATTTGATCTTACCAAACCCTTACCTTTAGTCATGAATAAGAAACGTCAAATAGTACCGGTTGACTACTTCTTCAACAACGATCTCAAGTATCTGCAAGGAGGAATTTCGACCATGACCTATACGACCTCCATAACGAAGACAAAGGCCACTTAGTATGATCTTCCAAGCATTGAAGACATGGTTCTAAACATATGGAGTCCTGTCAAAGTTGCCTATGATAAACATGCAATTTGGGGTATTTCTTATTGGAGAGATCAACGTAAGACCTTTTATGGGTATGCATGAGGCTTGGAATCCAGTCATGATGTGTATTCTACTAAACGTATTCTGGCAGTGACTCGGGTTGAGGTAATGCGAAAACATAGGTATGGGTAACTAAGAGAAATTAAAGTACGAAGAACTGATAACGAACTTCACACATTCAAGGAAAGCGACTTCTTGATGTGTTTCAAAAGCTTTAAATTTATAATGACTGAAAATACCAATTTTATTATAGGGAAACACATGGGTAAAAGTATAACCCACGTATTTAGTATAATCTTTTTTAGGTAAGACCAGGTCATCCACAGGGATTTGAATAGTGTTCAAGTAACCAGAAAAAAATAGACTTTAACAATTTTGAAAATAACTTTTGTTTCTACCAGACACCAACATCAAGAAAAGGGACCCATACACTCCATATCAAGACCCTTAAGGATTCATTTATGTTTACAACCAAGGGAGAAACATGTTGATGCGCTCAAATGAACTTTACAAGTTTAGTGATGGCACATTAACAAGGCTTCAGACTTCGCTTGATGACATCACTAAGAATATCCGAATGGAGTACTTGCCACAGTGAAGATGGAGTTCATTAGAAAAGAAAAGAGCTCATATCATGATCAAGGCTATTGACAAGCAGCTGAAGGAAAGAAGAATGATAAGGAGCTTTGAAAAGTTTATTAGTGGGAGACACTACAGAACTGACCTTCAGCTACTTCAACAAATAATATGACTTTGTCATATTGTGTTCGTCATTATAAGGTCATTTCGTATATTATAAGCTTGTGAATATGTATATATGTAGTGTAGACTTAATGGTGATAATAAGGAGTGCTCGAGTACAAAGTTTTTCAAGAATTTCTTAGTAAATTCAAAAAATTTCAAATTATTGTACTCAGCACTGTCTTATATACCCTCATAATTTGAGGGGGAGCATTAAAATGTTCCAATAATCGGCTTGTTAGTAATTGGACATTTTTCCCTGAAAGCATTAATATTTGAATCAATTGTTATCCAAAATATCAAGAGATTTGACATTTTTGATAAGGGAAGAAAATGTAATTAAAATATATGACTAATGATGTGAATTTAATGACTCAATTGCAAGCTTCTCTCTTTATGTGCTAAACGTTTTCGAATATCGATGCACATGTTGAGGGGGAGCAGTACAAATGGTTTTAAGGCTGTGAATGATACCAAAAGACCGACCATGAATTTAATTATTTGGAGTTATAAGGTGGTTAGGTATAGGTATATGTTCCCATGATCGAGCCAGAATCAGAGGGATCTACCTAGGGATATTCCACTAGATAATGTAGAAGTCCTTAGGCATGATGTAAAAAAGGAGTAAAAGTAAGAATAAGAGAAAAAGTGCCGACTGAGATGGAGCTAGTACTGGAACAAATCCAACAAGGTACTAGTTATGAAGTCTCGGGAAGAACTGAAGGGGTTGAAGAATTAAAAGGAAAAGTTAAGATAAAGGGTGAAAAGAAAGAAGCCATCCTTACACTTAGGCAGAAACCGGGTCAATACATCTGCTGTCAGAATCACAAAGATGATTGCTGACATTGAAGACTGACATCATAGACCTAGTGATGCAATGCACAACCCTCCCTAGCCACTCAGAATCTTTCAAAAGATTTATGTTTCATTTCTTACGAAGATTAAACATATTTTTATTGACTTGCTCACTCCGAGTTAGTTGGTATTGAAAAGGTGGCAGCCTGCTCTAGCCTCCGATTACTAAAACCAAATGTGCACTATTGAGTCTAGAGCCAAAAGAGATCATCCATAAATCTTATTAGGACACTTGTCAAAATTATGCTTGCTAATTCATACAATGTGAAAAACAAGAAATAGTCCTACGCATCATCCTTGTGACTTTGACAGAACATCTGAGTGATACTTAAGTAGTCACAGTGATCCAACATCAAACAAGCTCTTGGTAGGTGACTTGTGAGATCTTATACGGATCAAACTTGTGACACTGGATATCGATTCGGTCCAGCTTATGAATTGACGAATGAATTTTGAAAAAGATAAAACTGTTGGTGTGCCATAAAAACCGTTTGCATCTTGACACATCGACTGATTTTCTAAATCGATTCTCAATCTTATGTCCATAGGAAGTCTCACAAGGGTATCTAGACATAGGAAAGCTGAACACGAATTGACGACTTATTTAGGAAGATAGTAACTTACCGGTTCACTCTTACCGTGTTGTCTGCTTTGAGACGCTCCGGTAATGAGAACGGCTAGTACAACTGCGAAACCCTGTCAAGGAGATTCTTCGAAATTCTACCTGATCACAGGTAGTATTTATACTGAGTAACGGGGAACCGTGGTTTTTACAACCGTATTCGATGAAGTGACAGCCACTTTCGTCCATATATGTTGTTTATCACTAACCCATTTATGCAGATTTCTTGACGGTGGTAGCAGCTTCTCGATGACGAGTCAAAGCCAATACCACATGCTCATACTCAACCGACATATATAAAGACATCAAGAAAGCTCAAATACATGTTTCAAGACTTCCACTACTCTGATACCGAACGTCTTTCTGGAAGTAACGAAGTGTTATAGTTAAAGATTTTCAAGAAAGATGTCTTTTTCAAGCTTTCAAGACCAAGTATGAGCATGTCGGTCCAAAAGTCACAAGTGCACAAGACGGCGACAAGAACACAAGATGATGATAAGAGATTATGCTTGGTTGATGATCTCAAAGAAGTTCAAGTTCACATAAAAGTCAAGCCTATCTAAACAAGATCAAGCCTAAAGTCAAAGATCACTACATCATGTTCACAAGATAAAGTCACGAAAACAAGTCTGCGAGCACAAGACTAAAGACAAAGTATAGTATGCTAGGTTTAAGATTTTTGTAAAATTGAGTGACCTCCCTTAGGGGAAGATTTTTAGGAATACGAAAGTATCAGTCACTTCCATTAATATCATTAGATATCTTATTAAGAAATATTTGGAAGCTAGATATGCTAGTTAAGGAAAAGTCCATGGAAAGCCCATGAACAAGGCCTTACCCAACAGGCCATATATAGTATTTAAACCCTTTCCATGCTATGGAAAGAGTGTTGGTTGTTCATTTGTTTCACATAGTAATCTAACATTTTCTTTCTCACTTTCTCTCACTAAGTGTTCATCCAGCCACCTCTCTTTTTCTCTCTCTAAACTCTATATTGAATCCATACCTTGTGTGTGTTAAGATATCTTACAGAAGTTTAACTAAAAGGTGCGCATTTCAGAGCTTAAACGAAGAAATCAAGAATCTACTGTTCTAACTACCTATACGCCATATCCATTAAGGAGGATATGACGTATCTGCGCCTGAACTCCATAAGAAACCACAAAGATTTAAATACCAATACGACGTATCCATGAAGACTCATATGCAGTATTCACTGGCGGTTAATGAAAGATTCTAGAAGATATTTATCGTGGTCCCCCCTCCAAGAAAACTCCAATACGCTGTATTTAGACACTTCAATATGGCATATCGACCTACTTCCAAACTCTATAAATACCGAACCATAAAATGAGTTTTTGTATGCAAGTGAAGCCCTAAACCACCAAGTCAACTAGCAGACGTATAGAGGAGTATAGAAGGTCAGTAAAGAGCCTCATGATCATAAGAAAACTTTTGTAATCTTTGCACAACCCAATACACGTTCGGTTAACGTTTCTTTACTTTAATCGTTCATATATGAAACCGTATGTAATTTTACAATGATTGTAGACTGACACCTTTAGGTATCAACCATGTTTATGAAGATTTAATGTTTGGTTTGTCTATCTATATTGTTTATTACTTGTTGCATGTTAATTATGTTTATCACATGATACTTTTTTATGTTTGATTATGCGTTTAATCTATCATTCAACTAGATCTAGTTCTATGGACCAAGTAGGGTAGAGTCCAGGATAGAACTGCATATAGGTTATATGTGACTCTAGAATCATAGGATTGCAAATTTAACTTGCTAGTGTCTCCCCCGGTTATAAAGGGTGGTATAGCTAAGCGGTGACTTAGGATTTACAAATGCACCTCAGACCTTGCTTGGAGCTCTATTGACCACGGACTACCAACATATATAATTTGATTGAACATAAGTGGGTAAAGTCTTGATGAGCTAGGGTTTGATATTCACCGGTATTGGATTCCTAAGATAGATTATAATTAACTGAAGTATGTTTATGATACATTTATTAATTGTGATAAGATTAATTGAATAACGTTTAGGAAGAAGTCTCGCCTAAACCTTGCAAATGATATAACACCAACATAGTAATACAATCATTATACCTTAGACAATACCTGTGTTTTATCCGATTATTCATGGCTGATATGTTTTCCCTACATTTGTGCTTGACCGCTTCTCTATCATTTGTTTATCTTCTTGCGTGTGTTTATTGCTTTACTTGTCATCAAAACCTTAGGTTAGATAACCCAAAACTCGTGCCACTCTCTTAGGCTGAAAACCCCCCTTTTTACCATTAGTTTAGGTTTAACTTAGGTATAACTTAGGACTAACTTAGACAACTAAAATACTGATAATTAAGTATTAACTTTCTCGCTCTTAGTAATCAACACCCTACTTACCAACGAAGCTACAACTGATCGGGTACATTGCTTGTTAGTGTTATTTTTAGGTAAAGTTGGCAAAATATAAATAGTAAAACTTGATACATAAAATACCTACACACAATGACACATCAAGTTTTTGGCGCCGCTGTCGGGGAGTGAAATTGTTTAATTCTTATTAATTAGTATTTTTTGTTTAACTTAGATTTGTTTGCATTGTATATTATTGCATATTGTGTGTGTTTAATTTTCTGCATTGTTTTTATTTTCTGTTACTGTTCTGATCGACTTACCAATACGGCGTATTCTAATTAATGGATACGACGTATTAACCTTCCGACACAAATACAACGTATTCGTATTCAACAGATCAATACGGCGTATTCAGTCAATTTATACGGCGTATTGATCATCTGATATAGCAACATATTATATTTTTCATATTCCGTTCTCATTTATAATTTTTTGTATTTTCACTCTTCCAAGCCTATCCTACTGATTCTTTATCCCTTGTTTCAGGTAGTGCATGACACGAAGTTTAACTAAAGATCTCTTTACACCTTTCAAAGAACTAGAACGAGTGTTTCATTAAAAAAGGAAGCTTTTCGAGACACCGAGTCTTGATTATTCGAATTCACCAGAATTCGGTTTACTTTCTGATCCCGAGAATCAGAGTGAAGAAGAAGTTGCGGAAGTAATGAGGGAACCAACTATGGAAGAATACATGATGAAGACCCGAGAAGACTATGGATCGGGAATTGCTAGGCCTAAGATTGATGATAAGGCTCACTTTGAGTTAAAAGGCCAATTTCTCAAAGAACTACGTGATAACATTCAAGTCAGGTTTTTTTGTTATTGGGATAGGTTAATTCTTATAGATCCATCCCTACTCTTCAGCTGCCGCAAAGGGGCTAACCGGGTATTAACTCCTCCCGTGAGAAAGTTCTTGAGATTGTTAACTTGTTCCATATTCCTAACCAATATATCGTTAGATAGCTCATAACATAATATTTAGAACCTTAAATAGGTAGAAAAGCCCAAGGCCCATAGAAAGCCCATCTAAGCCCATTATGTGGCCGGCCTAGTACATGGTATAAGTACCCTCTCCACACATGGAGAGGGTGTTGGTTGTTTCATTTTATCACATAATATTAGAAGTTTTTCTCTTATCTTTCCTTTCTCTCTCTAAGTGTTCATCAACCACTTCTCTCTCTAAAACCTTCCAAACGATCCATTATGTGTGTGAATAAGATATTCTACACTTCGAGCCTTCCCTATGTCACTTACAGGAGTTGCAAGTCGATGGCTAAGGAATGAACCATCTGGTTCAATTATTACTTGGGAAGTCCTAAAGAAGAAAATTTTGGGCAAATATTGTCCACCTGCCCGAACTGCTAAGAAGATGGAGGAGATCAATAACTTTTAAAAAGAAAAAAAAAAGAAACTAAAGAAAAAAAAAAAAGAAAACAAAAACAATTTTTTTTAAAAAAAAAAAAGGGCGGAACATTTGATGAAACTCTTACAAGCTTGGGAAAGATTCAAGATCTTTTAATGAGATATCCACACACTACTTAACAAATATTGAGGAGTGTGATCTTGTTAAGAAGTGATTAAGTGTAACTAGACAGATTCTTAATTCCAAGGGTGCCATACCAACTATGAAGGCTGCTGATGCAAAGGTAGCTATCCAAGATATGGCAGATCATTCTAAAAAATAGCATAATGGAATATTTACTAGTCTTAGAAGCACTTAGACTTATGATGGATTAGCTACTATTCAAGCTCAACTGAACAACCTTGGAAGAGAGATTAAGAAGATGAATGAAAAAGTTTATGCCGCTCAAGTTGGATGTGAATCATGTGGTAGACCCTACTACACTAAGGATTATCCATTTAAGGAATAAGCAAAAGCATTTGAAGAAGCATACTGCACTCAATTTGGAGTACCATTCCCCCAAGGAGGAAGATATAGAGCAACTGCTCCAGGATTCTACCAAAGAGATAGTGGAAACCCTTTGTATCAAGAGCGAAGGCAAACAATGGAAGAATTGCTAAGCAAATTTATGGCCGAATCTGCAAAGAGACATGATGAAAACTCTAATTTGATCAAGGAAATTTGAACCGCAATGGATGCTGCTATTAGAAATCAAGGAGCCTCGATCAAAACTTTAGAGATTCAAATTGGGCAAATAAGCAAAGTACTCCAGGAGAGGGGTTCTGGAAGTCTTCCTGGCTTAACCAAACCAACCTGAGAGATTATGTCAAGTCTCGACTACTGTTGAAGTTTACACGCCCTCAATACGCCGTATCGATCCCAACCAATATGCCGTATCTAGCCCATAAAACAGAACACAGATTTCGAGCCAAATCGATCGGTAGTTCCTTTTTCGAGTCGATTAATTTATGATAGTTATAAGGAGATGGATGTACTGGACTATGCTACCTACTTGAAGAAGATGCTTAGAGAAAGACCAAAGACGGGGTATCAAATAGAAGCATCAATGAACAAGAATAATTCGGTAGTTCTTGAAGATCCTCTACCTCCAAAGAAAAAGACCCAGGGAGTTTTACCTTACCTTGTTATATTAATAATATCTATTTTGAAAAGTCCTTAGCAGACTTAGGAGCTAGCGTTGGTGTTATGCCTTTGACAACCTTTACCAACCTAGGTTTAGGTGAATTAGCTCCTATGAAGTTAATCGTTGAATTGGCCGATAGAATAATAAAACATCCCAAGGGTATAGCAGAGAATATACTAGTAGGAATTGGTAAGTTTGTTTTTCCCGTAAACTTCATAATTCTAGATATGCCCGAGGACGTCAAAGTGCCCTTGATCCTCGGAAGACCATTTTTGTCTACTACTCATGCTAAGATTGGTGTGTTTAAAAGAAAGATTACTTTTAGAGTAGGGGATGACAAAATTACGTTAAAAAGTATTAAACCTGCTAGTATATTAATTAAGAGGGTCTATGTGTTAGGACTAAGAGTGAGAATGGACCTTGATTTAGAAGCTAGGCTAATGGGCGAAGCATTGATACTAAATAGATCACTAGACCCTGAATTTGGAGCCATTTATTGAACTAAATGATCTAAATAGCTTAAGAGGAATTAAGTGAATGATTTAGGTCCAACAAGGGAAGAAGGAGAAATAATTAATGAGCCCATAAAAAATATAGTAAAAACTAGGAATGATAATGAAAAGATTGAAGGGATTAATGAATACCCTAGTATTTATGACTATGATAGGAAAATTCATGTTGAGTGCGCTTACAACTGGCAATTTTCCTGCATGATAGGCTTTACAAATGTTAGTGCTAATATTTTCCCAATTTTATCAATCAACATTATGTCTAGGAAGTTCTATAACTTAATAATGAAAGATAAAATTGAATATAGGGGGAAAATGTAGTCGGAGCTTTATAAATGTGCCTATTTTTGTTGGAAATTTTTGTGTTGTAACTGATTGTGTAGTTGCGGAGAACATGGATGTTTACCCTGATGAGGAGATGGGAGATGTCATTGTTGGAGAACCATTTTGTAGAGCTTCATGTGTCAAAACAAGGCAATTCTAAGGATTTATTACCATTCACAATGGTAATGATAATGTGACTTACCAAATGATGCGATCACATCCAAGGTGTAAACACCTAACTAATGCACAATGTAAAAAGGTGCGGCCATTGCTGAAGGTAAGTGCACATGATAAGTTGAATGGAATCTCACACCCACACCAATTGCTCAAAAGCTTCTACAAAGGAATCTTGAACCTAGGACCCAAATATGTTTGAGATGAGAAAATGGAGGAATGGCTCACACGTGGACACGTGAGCATGCATAAGATGGAGTGAAGAGCAGAAGACAAGTCTAACTTAAAGACTTTGTTGTAAAGAAAAGTGCTTTCCGAGAGACAACTCGAAATGTTTTTAATTTTTATCGAGTCTATCTTCCCAGTTAGCCAATACAGCGTATCCAACCCTAATGGACATGACGTATTTCCGGTCTTTTATTTTCTGCACCTTTTGAACTTTATTGTCAGTCCAGTCTATACGGCATATTCATTAAACGAATACAACATATTAGACGACTGACCCGTACGACATATACTTTTTACAGGTCTCAATACGACGTATCCAGGTTTATAGATATGGAGTATTGACTTCCTATACCGTCTTAGGATTTTATTTTCTAACGGAACGATAGACTAGAGATAGAATTGCAATTGTTTTCTTATTGATAATACATGACTTACTGAAATGACAAATTTGGTGGAGTGCTTACGTTTTGGATTTATGTGTGTTGTAGTCATGCTGGTATTCAAACGCATTTACAACACACATCCTTGCTTATAAACGCAACATGGAGGATCATACCGAGCAAAATCCAAGGGAGTTTCTCGTTCTAATTCTTTTTTATTTCTCGTTTTTAATATTATATTTATGCAACGAGGTCGTTGTATATCTCAAGTGGAGGAGGAGAATTAGAACGCTTACTTGTCCATATTTTCACATTAATATGCTTAAATTATGCCTAAATTTAAAAAAATTTCACGCATACTTTTATGAAATTATTAGTTGCATGACCTCGCACACATAACCCTTATTTAGATATTGTGAGAATTTAGCCTTATCCATTTCAAAACTTTTACCCAAATTCTACAAAAATATAAGTGTGACGATGATGTTGTAAACTTTAGAACTTGGCTTGGTATATCTATCTGAGACCACAATAATAAGCATTATTTTTAATAGATGGAGTGACATTTTTAAACTGGTAAATTTCTAGGAATACACCTAAAAATCCTTTACATGTGATATTAACTAACTACACTGATTAGTTAACCCCCGTATAAACTCTTTGTTTACTCTCATTTTTAGAGTAAGATACCCCTAGAAAACCTAATCCATTCCTTACACCAAATATCTGTTTCGTTACACCTTTACACCTTAGCCTACCCTATTAGATTAAGTCCTTAATCGGTTGCTAGTTGCTTTTGTGTAAAGTATTGTATTTCCTGTGTCGCAATGCAAATTTT
>BQNB010057926.1:0-37998 GCA_026074375.1 Tanacetum coccineum
ATGCTGATATCTTCACCAAAGGTCTTCCCTCAGCTTTGTTTGAAGATTTTCGCTCCAGTTTGAGCGTACGGCCTCCTCCCGCTCCAACTGCGGGGGCGTATTAGTCAACATTAAAAGTCAAGTCAACATTCAAACATTCAAGTCAAGTCAAGACATTTATTAGTCAAGACATTTATTATTCATTAATTTGTATTGGGCCTAAGCCCATGGTAATCATTCCAGAATGTTCTCTTGTATCCTATATATAGGATAGTTGTTATCAATAATAATCAAGGAAATCAATTAGCCTTTCAATGGAGTTTTACCAATTCTAATAGATTTTAGTGGCTAACTTTTAGTACCCGACCATTCGAGTACCACGGATACCACCGAGTCTTAACCGTGAGATTGAGATGGCTCAGTGAATACCTTGTGGCAGTAACCGGTAAATTTGCATTAGTGTCACCACTATGTTATCACATATAATACCATTAATTAATATATGATATCTTAAATGCATACATGACAAATATTTATGGTGCAATGATTTACCTAAATATACATATTTGATAACCGGCTGCCATCAATTTCTTGTAGGTTGGCAGCATCGAAAAGTCAGAATCATTCCAATCGAGAAAAATTTCAAGTCTACATATACAGTCAAGTACTAATATTTTAAAACATTTGTCACACTTTTATTACATGTTTCATGTAAAGAAACAACCTGCAAGTAGAAGCAACTTGTTATCTTCATACTAAAATTTTGTTTTATTGCATTTTAAAAACAAAACACTAACGATGAAAGTATGAGACATAAATGCAAGTAGAAGCAACTTGTTATCTCCATCATCCACCTCTTCAAGATTACCCCATAATCTTAACTCCCTTACGACGAAAAATGTGGATGTTTGTGCTCGAGCATGTGGTTATCTTCTTTCAAAATCCTGATCATTCAAGCATTTTGCGAAAATAGCAATATTAAGCATCAAACCACCAATTAACACACATATTATAGCGGTTACCACTGTTACCTCATCTTCAGTCCTCATAGATGATCAATTTGCTGCTTCTTGCCGTTATGTCACCGTCTTCTTCCCCCGTTTTCCCTTTTACCTTAATCACGAAAGTGCTTTTTTTATGATTCATTTCCTTTTTTGTTGAGTTAATCAAGAAGTGGTGCATTATTTGTTGTATGAATTCTCAAAGTGATAGCATTTTACACATTTGACTTTCAATGTTGTTTGTCATGTGTGGCTTGTGAAATGAGTGAAAGAAGACTATTTATACTTACTAATCGTGTATCACTACAACAATCGGGGTTTTCCCCAGCGACATTTCGGGGCTTTCCCCAGCGACATGTCGCTGGGGAAAACTATCCCCATCGAAATGTCGCTGGGGAATCGTCGCTGGGGAATCCTCGTCAGGGATACAATCCCCAGCGATAATCCCCAGCGAAGATGTGGGTCCCACTCGTTTTTCAGTCAAACAATTTGTGCCACGGTGGCAAACTTTTCCCCAGCGACATGTTGCTGGGGAAAGTTTTTTTTTTAATTTTAGAATCAATTTTCCCCAGCGACATGTCGCTGGGGAAAGATTTTATTAAATCAAGTTTTTAAAAAATTTAAAATCAAGTTTTCCCAGCGACATGTAGCTGGGGAAAACGTTTTTTAAAATTTAAATTAAGTTTCCCCGGCGACATGTCGCTGAGGAAAACTTTTTTAAAAAATTTAAATTAAGTTTCCCCGGCGACATGTCACTGGGGAAAACATTTTTTAAAATTTTAAAATCAAGTTTCCCCAGCGACATGTCGCTGGGGAAAAGTCTGCATTTTAAAAAAAAAATTACAGCCTGCACAGCATGCGTTTTCCATATTTTTTCGGAAAAAATCTACCAAATAACAAACCTGTATCAAACTCATCACAAACTAGTTACCAAAACACAAATACAAAGGTAAACGGATCCAACAATACAAATACATCACAACTTGTACCAAACCAAAAGATAATAAAGATAATTGGTCCAACATCCGAAATAAGTCTACAAAACGGGGATTCCTGTCCATAAAAACGGGGCTTACTAACTAATATATAACATAACTAAATGGGGCTTACTAACTAATATATAAAATAACTAAACGGGACTTACTAACTAATATATAACATAACTTGGATAGGGAAACAAGTGTTTAAATGTCGCCAAAATCAACATAAAGTAATAATGTAGCATACTAACTAATATATAACATAACTAATCATCACCATCGCCATCCTCATCATCGCCACTCTCCTCGTCATCACCACACCAGCCACTCCCGCTAGCACCACCCGACTCAAACTCCTTAAACATATCCGAGTACTTGAGTCGCTTCTGAAAAAGACTATCATAAAGTCTACCTTTTCTAGCATGCACTTGAGCGACTTGTCGGGGGCGGGCATACTTGGCCTGGATGTGGCCCGTGATGGCAATACCTGACCCACACCGAGAATGTGCCCACGAAGCTTACCTCCTCTTGCCAACGCATTGATCTCATCCTCCGTGTACTCACCCGTAGCCTCAAGCCTTTTCATCTCCTCCTATGTAGTGATAAATTCACAAGATAGTAACTATATTAGTCGGGTTGCTACATTATTTCTCGATAATTTATTAAAGTGTGTTTTGAAACAAAACTTACATATATGTGGCGGTCCTCATCCTTAGGGAATACCCCATCAACAGTGTGTGTTCGCCAGAAGGTGTCAATGAGTGAAGGGTACTCCTGAGTGTCTGAGGCCTGCCTCTGTACATACACACGCATATAAGATGAAACTAATTAAAAACAACAAATCACAACACACCAAAGCGTATAATCAGATATATATGTATATATGTATGTAAAATAATATAAAGTTTATTACCATCTCATCTCGAAGGCGAGCCAGCGACCGAGATCCCTGTCGAGATGTGACCACGCTCTTTTGCCGGTTTAGCCGATTTCGAGCGACTCGAGCAAGGTTCTTGGGATCATTCCAAAACCGAATGTATTTATCCCACTTAGCCGCTGTAATCTCCTCGGGACGTGCCCGCCTGATCGCCTCCACATCGTAACTCCCGGTGGTGGGGTCTGCCTTCCAATGCTTGGCCTTGAAAGAAGCCTTGTTGGTATTGTAGGCTTTTTGCAAGTGCATGTTGATGCCTTCGTAGATCTCTGTCCAGCGGGAGGATTCCATGTGCGGCCTGAGGTCAAACAGGGTCTGCAATCATATACAACAAAACGAAAACAAAGTTAGAGATATAATTTATATATTTATTTAAATTTGTTTATTTATTTATATGATATAAATAAATAAATGAATTTAGATAAGTATACACAATTAAATAAATGAACACGATAATGAAATAAACATAAAAGGATAACTTGTAACACCCCCATTTTTACAATATAGCAGCGGAAGCTAATCTGGGGTATTACTTCATAGATACAACAATCATAATCATAGAAAACGACCCAAAAGAGACGTTTATTCAAAAGATATGTTATCATTCATTTCAAATCAGAGTTTTACAAAGGCAGGTCCCAAAATCTAGAAACATAAAATGTGAATGATAACAAGTTTTAGCCATCTTCATGTCCATGCCACTCCATGCTATAAGTTGCTCAATTACCTGAGATAAACATGCATAAAAAGGGTCAACACAAAGGTTGAGTGAAATTTATAGGTTTGAAATGTAATAGTTGAATACAAGTTATAGTAGAAATACTGTTATTGCAGGGACAATCATTATGGGGAACATTATTTATTGCATCTAAGCTCATAACATCAATACATTAACAGGGAAATCACCATAGTGATATTGGTTAGGGACAGATGTCCCCGTGGAAAAGGTAACTTGCTAAGGTTACCTATTGGGACAAATATAGTGCGTTTGGCTACCCCAAGCATGGGTATACCAACGTAAGCCGTCACACCTAATAGATCTATTCACAATATTCGCGTTCACTCGCAATGCAAGTAATTAATGATTCATGATATGTAAATAATGGCACTGGAAGCTACTTAGGCAATAATATATCTGGATAGCATACAGTTGGAAAAACACTTGCATTTATGGTTTATATCAGGTATCACAAGTTTATAAAGTATTCAAAAAAATTGAAATATGAGGTTATGAATTCATTAAGTCTTTGAAAAGTAATCACATTGTTATAAGATAAACGAGTATGTAAAAGAGTTTGTAACAAGCATGTAGTCCCCCCGCGGTTATAAAACATGTTCAATAAGTAAAGGACCGAGGTTATTAGAATCTCACTTAACTTTGAAAAGTAATCACATTGTTATAAGATAAACGAGTATGTAAAAGAGTTTGTAACAAGCATGTATCCCCCTCACGGGTTTATAAAACATTCAAAAGATTGAAAAGCGAGGCTATGAACTCACTAAGTCCTCGAAAAGTAATCACATTGTTATAAGATAAACGAGTATATAAAAGAGTTTGTAACAAGCATGTATCCCCCTCGCGGGTTTATAAAACATGTAAAATGAGCAAAGACGAGGTTATGAATCTCACTAAGTCTTTGAAAAGTAATCACATTGTTATGAGTATATAAAAGAGTTTGTAACAAGCATGTATCCCCCTCGCGGGTTTATAAAACATTCAAAAGATTAAAAAGCGAGGCTATGAACTCACCTGATAGGTAGATGTAATAAATATTCTGAAATGAAAGATCACGACCTTATCACAATCTTAACAGGGAAGGTTGATATAGAAAATGATAGTAAACAGCCACGTCACGCAACCTGAGTAAATATGTTGAGTCTTAAGGCACTTTAGTTTTAAGAGTTATGAGTTTGATTGAAGAGTTTGGAATTATTGTATCACCGTTTGGCCCATCATAATTCAGAAGTCATTTAGTAAACGTTTGAGGAGCTAGGGCACTTTAAATCGTAAACCCAACAACTCAAGGTCAGACTTATACCAATGATGAAAACCCCTTTAATATGATAGCTCGACTAGTATTTGGATCCGATAAGATTCGGGACAGGAATTTTTAATAAAGCCATCGATGTTGAATTTTATAATAGTTATAAATAATCGGTTTAAGCGTTTTGCTCATAACTGGAAATGTTAAGCAGTCAAGCGATAATGTAAAGTTAGGTATTTATAAGGTTTGAACAACAATTCTAAACTTTTTCAAAATGTTTCATTTTTAGGAACCTAAGAATCAAAAATGGCAAAATATACCTTGGGAGTTTTCACTTTTTACAAGTTTGGTCCTTCTAGTTTAAAGATGTACAATAGGAAAAACCTTGTATTTTTGGAAAGTGACATAATGACCCTTATAGTTATAACTTTGATAAAATGACATTTTTAGCCCTTTTAGTTATAAGTTTCAAAAAGTTACGATATATACCCTTTTGCATGAAAAATGTATCGTTTTTAGTCAAAATCCATTATAGAAGGATTTTTTCAATATGAAAAAGTATTTAAGGTTATAGCTTATTAATATAAGCTAAAATATGAAGGTTTAATGTAACAAATGTTCAAAATAACGATTCGTTAAGCTAGTCACTTGATTGATCTTATTAGATGATCCTAGGATCAAATGGAGCAGAGAATAGTTGCTCACTTAGGTTATAGATAGATAAGGTTGGGTGCGAGTTGTAATGAAGCATAAGGGGTCCTATTTATAGTCGAATGGAGCAAGAGGGGGTAAGGAAGCTTAAGACCAGGCCATGGGAAAAAACAATCTGTACAAGCTTTATGATGTGGGGAGGTCTATGGTGTGAGTTGGGAGGTCTAGAAAGCTAGATTCAAGGTGTGAGGTCCTTGGTGGTGCCGCGGCTGATTTAGGCTACAAAGGAGGAGATGTGGCCTTGATTTGGACCAAAGGAAAGCTAAAGCAGGTGGGTAAGCTACTTAGGAGACATGTGGTGTGAGTATATTTTGATATTGATAACCATATTGTGTAAATAACGGGTCATGACATAGGTAGCTAAAATTAGCAGAACGAAAAATCACTACAAACTCGGGTTAGGGTTTCTAGTTTTGATTTCTTGTATAATCATGAAATGAAAAGGAAAATGAAGTGTAAATGTAGTGCATTGTTTGCTAATAACTTGTACTTAAGAGTTTGTATGAAATTCCTTGGAAAAACAAAGGTAAATAGCATTTTGGTATTATGCTTAATGACTTATACATTTGCTTTTAAAAGGACTTGACCTTTTTTTGGAGGGAAAAAATATATTCAAATGAGAGCTATATTACTTGTACATGTTGCTTTAGTAGCTTTGTACATTCTCTTTTGAATGTTTACATTACCCAAAAATTTGGGTTTTAGGCATAAACGTTAACGGTTTATGTTCATTTGATAATAACGTTGTGAAAACTACGTTAATTAGATAACGTATGTGATAAAATAGATAATAGATCATTGACTTGACATGTTATGATGTTTGCTTGACATAAACATAGGTAGAGATGGTATGGGTAGGTTGTGTGAGCTCGTTAACTTTAGTGATGCAAGTTACATTGCATAATGAGATAAAGCGAAAAATTTCCCTGTAAAAAGGTGGTTTATCATATAATAGATGGATAGTATATTGATCTAATTAAATAGTTAGATAATTACATTGTTTGAAAAATTGAGGGTTGTTATACTTAGGGACCCAGGCATCTAGGCGTAGGTCTGCCTTGTGGATTTTCAGGAATAACACATTTTCTAGAATTTGATCCACCATTGTATTTAGAGAATTTATTCCATTGATTGTTCTTTTGTGGGGTCTCAATTACAACTGCTTGAGGGCTTCCTTATCAGAGTTTCCCTTTTTTCCCCAACAGCACTAACTGCTTTTACCTCAGCAGTATTAACCTTGATTTGAAAATTTTGTTCTTGGTGCTGTTGTTCTATTAAATGGCCTTCTGATAGGTGAATGAGACTTATAAAAATTATTTCTTGGTCTGATTTTATTCACAATAATAGTTAGTACTGGTAGAAGGTTTATCATAGTTAGTACTGGCAGTATTAAATAGTTAATACTGTTTATGTAATAGTTAAGTCTGCTTACGCAGAAATTAGTTAGAGTTAAAGATATGCATGAGATATCTTAGGAAAAGATATGCATTATCTTTATACGCGTTTTGTAAAGCCCATTAAGGTTTCCTTAGTCTATAAAAGGATCCCTAGGCATAGTCAGTAGATATAGTTCTACAGAAGATCATAGAAATCGAATAGTAATCATAGTTTATAATCTGTAACTTAGGCAGATTCAAAGTTCAATATAAAAGTGTTTTGATTGTGTTCTTCTTTACATTGTTGATTAAATTCTGCATAATCAATAGTGGTTAATCATTGTTTCATCATTGTTACTTTAGATTTATCTAAGGCAACAAACCCTTTACAAGCTAAAGGTTAAGATCCATTAAGCAAAGGGATCCTATATGGTCTCTAATAGATTTCGAGCTTCCATGTTCATAGTCATAACATGGTCTTGGGTTTCTTGGGATTGCTTTAACATTGAGTTCTTGAGTCTTGTTCTTAGTCATTATCTTTGTTGTAGGCTTGTTCCTTCATGCTGTGTGATCTTTGATCTTGAGTCTTTTTTTTTACTTTGACTTTAATTATGAGATCTTTAAATCTTTTCCTTGTTTGTCTTGTTGTCTCTGCCATCTTGCGATCTTATGTCTTTACCAATATGCTCATACTATGCATCATCTTGAAAGCTCGCTAATAATCTCCCTTGACAATCGTTGTCTTGATAATCTTGATAACTTTTAGGAAGATCTGGAATATCAGAGTTTGCGAAAGTCTTTGTATTTTGAGCATTCTTGATTCTTGAATCTTGATGCTTATAGTATGTCTTTGTAGCTTGAGTATGAGCATGTGCTAGTAAATTCGACTCTACTGGAATAAGGCTGCAACACCGTCGTTTGTACATGCATTTTAAAGTTAGTGATAAACAGTATATATGGACGAATATGGCTTTATCATTCGTCGAGATTCGGTTGCATTAACCTCTGGTTCCGTGAGGACCATTTTACAGTATAAATACTATACCTGTGATCAAGTAGGTTCAATTTTGGAAGAACCTCCTTGACAAGATTTCTAGCTCAAAGTGTTAGATCCTCTAACACGTATGCATTAGATTCATCGTACTTGCTTGTTCTCAATATCGAAACGTCTCAAAGCAGACAACACGATATGAGTGAATCAGATAGTTACTATATTTATGATTGAGTCGTCAATTCATTTACTGGAACAAGTTTGATTCACATGGAATCACACCATCATTTCTTTCCAGTTGACACAAGTTTGATTCATATAGAACCGCACAAGTCACCTACCGAGAGCTTGTTTGATGTTGGCTCAAGCAGGATTTCCATCTAACTTGGATGTTCTGGTAAAATCACAAGGATAATGCGTAGGACTCTTGTTAACAACTTATGAACTTATTGATGTTCAACAAGTGTTTGTCATGAAATGTGTCCTAATGAGATTTATTTATTGATCTCTTGGCTCTAGACTCGATTGGTTCATTTTGGTTTTAGTAATCGGAGGCTGGAGTAGACTGCTACCTATTCAATATTAACAAGCTCGGAGTGAGATGTCAATAGATAACGTGTGTATCTCCGTGAAAAATGAGACGAGTTTCTTTTGAGAGAAACTCGAATGCCTAGGAAGGGTTATGCATTGCATCATTGGGTCCATGACGACTTTATTCAATATCAACAATCATCTTTGTGATTCTGATAGATTATGTATTGACTCGGTTTCTGCCTAAGTTGTGTGGAGGGCTGCTTTGTTTTCACCCTTTAAATATACATTTCTTTTTCATTCTTCAACCCCTTCAATGCTTACCAAGACGTCATCACTAACATCTTGTTGTGATTGTTCCAGTGTTAGCTCAATCTTAGTTGGCATTATTCCCTTATACTCATTCATCTCCAATCATACTTAAGGACTGCTATTTCTAACTATGGAGTGTCCTTGGGTAGATCTCTCCGGTTCTGGTTAGATCATAGGACTAATAACTAACCTAACCACCTTATGACTTCAGAATCGTCATGAAATTAATAGGTTGTTGGGTGTAAGATCGTAACCATAAAAATCATTGAAAAATCAGTCAAAGTGTTTGATAGAATATCATAATGTTTAACACTCTGAAAGTTTCATCTTTTTAAAAAACTTCCCCTTCACACGTGCATCGATAAACGAAAATGTTTTGCACATGTGGGTAAGAGTATAAAACACTTTTCACTCTTGAGTCTTTAGATCACTTATTATTTTCTAGATCATATTTTAATTACATTTCTCCCCTTATTTGAAATACTAATTCACCTAGTCTTTGAAATATCGTGTAATTAAAATTTGTCATAAAAATCTCATAAGGAGAAAATATTATCAGCATGAATTATGTGGAACTTTTCTTTGGCTCCCCTTCAATTTCACACATATGACACCAATAAAGAGAATAGGATTATGACTTTGTAAATTCCATGTGAAATTGAGTTTGAGCTACTTGTATATGTTTTAACAAAATGAGTGTATAAATATTATTAACATTTTACCATTTTACATTTGTTTAAACATTTTTTGAAATGTTTTAGACACACAAAATAGACATGTGAGTATGTGCCTAAACGCATTAAAACTTGGTTTTAAAAGCTCCCCCTCAAAAACTAATCCACTTATAAAAAATGATTCGACTTTTGAAAGATGCATGAGGAGGGAGTGTCAAACACACAATTTTGAAAGATTTTGAAGAACCTTTTGAGAAATTCTTGAAAAATTATGTTCAACATGTTTTGAAAAACCAATGTTACTTGAGCTCGAAAGACTTTGAATGTCTTTTGAATTGACTTTTTATGTCAGCTCAAGTCCGAGAAGTTGTTATCTTTTCGTTGTGAGGATAAATGTACATGATTGCACACTTTCCTTTATTTAAAGACCAGGTTGTTATCGGACATTTAATAACAAACCATCAAGAAAAATTAGAAATGACATGTTTTGAAACTTTTAAACTCTTGCTCGAACTTCATTTACACATCCGTGTCAATATTAATCGACATTTCTAGGTACGTAAATGTTATCGATTCCAAGAGACATGTCGAGAAGATTCTTTTTGGAATTTTTGAAATTTTCTAATTTTGTATTTGATTTTTGAGATTTTTTAATTTTGTATTTTTCTTTTTTAAAATTTATATTTTTGTATTTTCTTTTTTAAAAATATTTTCTAACATAATTAAAAATGGAATGTTTATACAAGGAAGATGTTGATAGAATATTTACATTAGATGACCCTTTGAAGAGATGGGTTCGGAAGCCATTGAAGTACCTGCACTCAAAGAAGAAGAGTTTGCACAAATAACATTCTTAGGATTATGTGTTTCCTTTCCTAATGGTGAAGCACTATCATTCATGTTGTAGCGGGATTCAACTGGCTTTCTAATGGGAATCCACTTAAGGCCAACCTGAGTAAAGATTCTACCTGTTGGTTTCCATGTAAGACCAGATCTAGGAGGCGTTGTTTTCAAATACACAGCAGAAGACTTATTTAGAGAAAACTTTTGTCCTATAGGGATCTGTCTGTCATGTTTCTTAGAATCACATTTCTTTTCTACGGGCATATATCTCTTTGTTGTCTTGTGGGATTGTGCATCCTTTTTTGGTGTAGAGGCCCGAGAATGTACCTTTGAGATGTATTTTAAGATGCACTCATCATGATTTGCACTGTAAATGCACTTTTTGCATGTAGGACATGCCAAGTCTTTTGACTTCAAGAAAGTAATTTGATTCCTAGGTGGTTCTGCTATGTTAACAGTTCTATTCGTTACACGACTACTCATGGATGGTGGCCAATTCCTAGGTTGTTGATTAAAGTTCCTAGGTTTTGGTTTGTTACCATTAGTAGTGTTTGGTAATCTAGCAGATTGTTGCACACTAGGTTTGGTATTCAAGGCTTTGTCTTTCTGAAGTTGTGCCTTTTTCTTAGCTTCCTCTAGGTAGTAGTTATGAACCATATCATTTGAGCCTACAGATTCTCTTTGTGACTGAAATAACACATGCTTTGGGCTATTCCTAGAAAGGCCATGTGCATTCACATCATAACGCTTAGCAAAAGACGATTTCCTAACTTAAGGCCAAGAATGTAGAGTGACTAGTTTTGTCAAATCATGTGACACACCAACTTGGGAGGCAATCCTATGTCTTGGAAATTAGGATCGTTCAGATTTATACGCAGTTGGTTGTCTTACCACTGGTTGATTTCTGATTGGTTGCAAAGGCGGTTTCCCCAAGATTGATTGTTTTTCAAAATTAGTATCCACACTCTTACCTTTCATCTTCTCAATGAGTTTCTTTAACTCACTTATAGCAATGTTCTTGTCTTGCAATTGAGCTTTCAAATCTTGTATTTCAAAATATTGTTCACGTTCTTTTAGAAATACATTTGACGCTTTTTCTTTGCAAACTGTGTCATTTTTCATTTGTTCTTGACATTGTTGTAAAGCAAGTTCAAGAGAAATCGAGTGTTTTTCTAATTTAGCAAAACTTCGTAAAAGCTTAGTATAAACTTCTTTACTAACAGATTTAGTTTGTTTCGAAAGCTTTTGTGCAAGACATTCACATTCATTCACTTTATGAAAGATAATAAGCACTTGCAATTCAGGTGAGCATCAAATCAGATAACGAATGAAAATAAAAAACATAATAACATCCATTAACACACAATCTGCAAAAGTATATCATACATGTTTGAAAATTATGCTTTATCAAATTCAAGTTCGTCAATTTCATTTTTAAGGGATTCAACGTACTTTAAATCAGCATGCATTTCTTACTTAATTTCATGAACAAATGTGAAGCTATCATTCTGTGTCTTTATGGCAAGAGGCATCAAACATGTCTTAATTAGGATTTCCATATCATGAGCAGTTGGTGCACGAAAATGATCATGAGAATGCTTTTCCCAAGCTTGATCAACAAGTTCTCTAAAATGATTTATGTTATTCGTCATTACATTATATGCTTGTCTACTTTTACTTATTGATTTGGAAACAGGTAAGAAACTGATATTTTTGAAAATTTTGGTTTAGATTTCACAAAAGATTTTCCTATGTCACTGGTTTGAAAATTTCATAAAGACTATTTAGCTTTGTGTAATCGTAAGGTCTCACTAAGTCTTTATTCAATTTTGATCGACTCTCTTTTTCAAGAGTCGGGGTCTCTTCCCTATCGGGGACGAGTCTGTTTGCAGGATCGCATTGGTCATATTGGATCACATACAAACATGGTTTCTCAGATTGAGCCATTTTGAGGTACATTAGATTTGTAAAGGTTGGTCTACCATTGAATGTTGGGCCTTTGGGAGCTAACATATGAATGGTTTGAATTGATTGAAGAGGGATCATTTACGTTTAGTCGGTGTTTGTTTATCTTAACCCAACTTACAGTGGCTTTTGATTTACCAATGTTAGATATGAGTAAAAGACTCGGTCACCTCGTATATTTATTGTTTATAATAGTTCGTAGTTTAATAGTTAATCGTATGTCTTTCGGTTTTAAGCCGGGTACTAATACCCGGTATTTTGTAAAAACTATATAAGCCTCTTCCAACTTTGGAAGAGGCAAGCTAGTCATAATCTATTTTACATTTACACATACATTTCTCTCTCTAGAAATATCACTCTATGTGTTTCTCTCTCTAGAAACTAGCCCAATCACAAGAATCATCACCCGTGTTATGAATTAAACGATCCTACAATTGGTACCAGAGCCTAGTTGGATTCGTGATTGATTCGTGTGGTTAATACAAGATCAAATTCGTGGCTTATTTTTGGTGAAAAATACCCACGGCTCAAATTTATTTTTGAGTTTGTTTGTTTGTTAATCTTGTTCTTCACTTGTTATACATGTTAAACAAGTTTTTGTTGTTGACTTTCCATGAGCTACACAAGCCTCTAGTTCGAAATCCAAGCTCAAAAGGTTTGATTTTCTTTCTTGTTCTAGGTGGCGGTTTGGGTTGGTTTTAATGATCCACAAGGAAAATCGTGTTAGTGATTGATTAATCATCTCCTTCCATGTTATTTATAAGCATTATAGCTTATTTACGTGGGTAAAAAGCTTATTTATAAGCATTATAGCTTATGTTCTTCGTGGTGGGTTGATTATTAAATTATTGTTCTAAGAGGCGAGTTGACAGAAAGGACAGACAAGATCCACGTTTTAAGGAAAAGGTAAACGGCGAGTTGACCAGGTCAAAGGCGAGTTGAGTTAAAAATTAGATTTTATTTAAGGCGATTTGCTATAAAAGGTTGACGGCGAGTTGCCAAAAATCTGTGGCGAGTTGGTGTTTGTGTGGCGGGTTGACAGGTTGCCAAGGCGGTTTGAATATAATATTGGCCAAATACAATCGTTACTCTGCCCAATTTTAAAATCCACGGCGAGTTGAATAAAAAATTAAGACGGCGAGTTAACAAAAGACACGGCGAGTTGCTAATTATACGGCGATTTACCAATAGGCAGCGAGTTGAACTCATAGGCGGCGAGTTGCTCAAAATTCAAGGCGGCGAGTTAGTCTAATTACACGGCGGTTTGCGTATTTAATTAGGCAGCGAGTTGGTTCAGTTCAGGCGGCGGTTTGCTCATTTGTAGCGGCGGTTTGATTAAAATAATAAGCAGCGGTTTGGTTAATCTATAGGCGGCGGTTTGCTTAATTGATAGGAGGCGGTTTGATTAAAAAAAAAGTATCCAGACGACACCCCTTTTAGCGACACTTTTTGGCGGAAAAATTAAGTAATTTGTAATCTTTTTTCTATAGCCTTTTTAACTTATTTTTACATCAAATTCAAATTTTGGTAATAGGGTAAAAAAAATTTCGGTCGACACCTTTTTAGCGACACTTTTTGGCGGGAAAAATTAAGTAAAATATAATTTTTTCTTTAGCCTTTTTAGCTTATTTTTACACCAAATTTAGATTTTGGTAATAGGGTAAAATTTATTTTTTTTTCATAATCCAACTGCGCCAAATTTCAAACAAATCAACAAACCAAATACCACAACCAAGTACTTCAAAGATAATCAAACCACAACAAACAAACCTAAATCACAAACAATTATTCATTCACGGTTTTCTATTGATTTTGTAAAATCCCGTTAATCTTTTATCGGTTTTAATCATAGACTTGTAAAATCCCGTGAACGTTAATTGCATTTAAACAAAAATCAATCACTTAATCTACTTAAGATCCTTAATTTTATTTCACACATCGAATCACAATGGAATCTTCTAATTCTAATTTAAAAGAGAGAGAGCTTCAACTGACGCAACGGCTCGCAAAACAAAGGCACTCCAACTGCATGACATGGTTTGAACAACTCGAGACACATCTTCATGATCTCTATCTCCTTAATTCGCCTTATGCTGTTGATGCATTTAAACCAGGATTTCGCTCATTCTTTGGTGAAGAGCATCAGACTTTCAAATTGAAGATGTTTCATAATCTGGATCAGTTAAGGCTACAACTGAAGAGAGAATTTCTTTCCCATTTTGGGGGGGGGGGGATTAATGCAAAGACTTGTCTTTAAGCACTCAGAACACAGTTCAAGGAAATTCTTGGCTCAAAAGGGGTAAATGCAACGGATCTTCTAAATCAAGATTGGCAACAAGACTTCGAAGACTTCACGCGCTGTGAACCTAGTGCGTACAGACGTGAGTTACTCGAGAACCTGGATACACTTGAAGTGGTCATTCATAGAGTTATAAATACATATGGTGTATTACGCATGAAAGAAAATGAAGTTAATGCACTAAGGAGTATGAAATGTCAGTTGCATGATGAAATAATTCATGAGAACTCAAATTAAGGCAAGTGTCAAGATGCGGTTTCAAGATATTCAGATCAATCCAGTTCATGACAATGGATGTCAAGCTTGGTTTGTATCAAAAAGCGTTGATAGGCTGAAAACAACAATGCATTCAGCAAATCAGAGATTGAAACTCAGATGCAAAGGTAAGAGGAAAAGATCGATATGCATGAAGCAGTTATTGAAACTCAGATGCAAAGGCAAGAGGAAAAGATCGATATTCATGAAGTAGTTGATGCTGGGTTGGTTGTCACAGAAAGCAATGGGACAAAGCCCGACAAGCAGGATACAAGTAGCAGTTCAGGGAATTATACCACACAAGCTGTGGATGCAGATATCAGACCAGTAAATGACAAAGAGCCATTTGCTGAGGTACAATTGACTGCTCTACATAATATCCTTGCAAATGAACAACAGCATACTGAGCAATCTGAACCCAATTATGACACACATATGTTGGAAACTATTGATAGCAATACCACTCCTACTTCAAAAAATATGTGTCATAGGGGAGGAGTGATTGACCCAGGATGGACTTTGCTTAATGCTGAGTTCAAAACGAAGATATTGGTTTGTATGGAAGTTTACCATGATACTTTCAAAAACGATTATTTACAACTTGGAAAAACGATTGTATTTCACTGAATTTCAATACACAAAAGGAAGAAGTTTTCTAGTAACCAAACCATGTAAGAATAAGGAATATCCTGAATTTCGTGAATTTTTTGTGATAAATGATTTGAAAGCTCAGCTACAGGCCAAAACCACACTAATTTGCGACTTGAAGAATCAAATTAAAAGTGTGAAGGAAGCAAGTAATGAAGCCAAAGTTAAAAATGACATCGTTGTAATTGATACTATTAAATCGAATTAGAACGAGTGTGGCTAAATTATTGCAGACAAATGAGCAATTAATAAAGAAAAGAGCATTTGAACAGACTTACAAAAGAACTTTATTATACAATTAAAAAGACACTGTTTATAATATAAGACAACAGTGGACTCTTTTATATCTAAAATTAATCAAAAGGGTTGTCGGAAAATGCTGATTTAAAAGCTCAGATTCAGGAAAAGGTTTTTGCAAATGAGGCATTAAAAAATGAACTTAGAAAGTTAAAAGGAAATATCGTAGATTCTAAGTTTGCCAAAGCATCAATCTTAGGGAAGCCGCCTTTACAACCATCTAGAAACCATTTAGTTGTTAGACAAAACGAATGTAGTTAGTCGAACGACCTAGAATGTCAAGACCATGGTTTGCCTCCCAAGTTGATGAGAAAAATGATTTGTCAAAAATAATCACTCCTTATTATTTGCCTAAAGTTAGAGAATCTGCTGCTGCAAAACCTCATCAGGTGAATGCACCTAACTACTCTAGGAATAGTCATAAAGAATCGTATGGTTTTCTAATGTTATAGTTCATGTCGGTACTTTCTAGAGTGCTAGGGAAAAATGAACACAAGACAAAACCAGGATTCTAATATAAGGATATGGCTCTACTAGAGCACATGCACTCCTATTGCGTGTACACCAAAAATAGACAACATTTATATGGAGTTCTCATGTATCTAAGTGTAGTGGCAGTGAAATGGTCAATGGTGTGCCTCTAGTAGACCCACTCTAGGAATTTAGTTTCTTCTTAGACCTCCAAACACTGTATTTGTGCGGATTGTCATAAATTATTCTTTTAATACAAAATCCATGATGATTGTATAATAAAGATCCTGAATAAGGAGAATTCTCGTGCTAAAGTTTAGCCCCTCGAGATCAGAAACAACAATCCCGTTGAACCAAAGAACCACACTCATAAACCTGGTAGGCAGATTGGTATAGGACAAAGGTTTTCTCTCAACTTAGTCTTCGCTGTGCATGAGATTACCACACACTTCCTAGATTTATCTTAGGTGGACCGAATGGGTAGAATTTTCAAGACTGTTAGTCTTAGGTGGATACCTACTGGAAAGATGTTCACCGATAGCACAACCAAAGTTGACAGTGAACATCTAATTGGTTTCAAATGATGATATCACTAACCCATATGAATGCAATCAAACTCTTTATTTTAGTGCATGTACTTCTAACTCAAGTGCAGGTACATCTGTCAATCCTTTAAAGGAAAGACTCAGAGTTTGGTTACCAAAAAGACTGATATCTCATACGTCAGGAGTTCAAGGAATTCAAATCTGATGAACATGCTTCAAAAGATGTTTGGACAAACTGTTTAGGCTCCTTCCCCCCCCCTTGTCTTCATCTTAATGACGCTTGATCACAGCAGTTCAAGCCTCGGTCCGGCATTGTTAATGATGTCGTTCAACATCAGTTAGGTACTCGTTCTTCATCTTGATGACGTTTGAACAAAACGGTTCAAACCTCGTTCCTTAATGTCAAATGGCGTCTGTTGGCATCTCTTCAAGCCTGTTCTTAATAAAGTAAAGAATGGTGCACGGCCTTCAGAGAAAAGGAAAAGTATATGGTCAGTACATTTATCCTTACAACGAAATAGAGAAATCTTTTCGGTCATGAGGAATTTAACCAAAACATTCCAAGTTTTGAGCTCATGGTAATGGTCTTGTAATCGAATGTTGATTGCAACCCCATCTTCAGATAAAAAGGAATAATGTAGTGTAGTGCATTTATCATTATTAACGAAAGAGAAAATCTTTTCGGTCTTGAGCGACTTTCAAAAAACACTCAATGTTTGAGCTCAAGTCATGGCTTTCGAATTCTTTGTACGAACACCAGTTTGTCAAAGAAAGGTGGGAGTGTACGCTTCAATGACGCTTTATCTCAAAAGAAGAGAAAATCTTTTTGTTTTTGACACATTCTCATTAATAGCTTCATATTTTCCATGCTTGTTCGTTAGTTAAGTGGACCAACGTACATTAGTGTATTATATTCACTAGATCAAAAATGGCAATCGCAATATGAAATTTTTGAAGGGGAGAATAGTAAATTAAAATGTGATTAAATTGGTTTATCTTGTGTCTTTGAATGTGTATAAAATGGTCAATAATGTGAAAGTATAGGGTGCTTAATATGTAGGTGTTAAAATCTGTCTGTAGGGTGTTAATTATGTCTGTAGGAGATTAAGAGAATCTAAAATGAGTGGATCTTGCTTAATGTTAGATAGCAGTTGCATATTCTTGATGGCGGAATGTTAAACCTACTGCATGCGGTTTGGTGATCTGTTGGGCAGCGTCTTAGGCTATTGTCCTGTCGCTCTGGCCAATAAGGCACCAATAAACCTTTAGGGCCTTATTCACTATTTCAGCTAACCAACAGGACCCCAACAAAAATTGGGGATCCGAAATTCCAAACTCTCCAAATTCAACTGTTTTCAAATGCAGGTGGTACAGATCATCCTTTGGTATCTGGACTCAGGCTGTTCAAAACATATGACGAGGAATCGTTCAAAGCTCAAGAACTTTGTGGAAAAGTTCTTCGGGACAGTCAGATTTGGGAATGATCATGTTGGTGCCATTATGGGTTATGGAGATTACATGATTGGTGATAGTGTGATTTCCAGAGTATACTATGTGGAAGGACTTGGACACAATCTATTCTCTGTAGGGCAATTTTGTGATTCTAATCTTGAAGTGGCCTTCAAAAAACATTCGTGCTTTGTTCGTAATATGGATGGTGTGGACTTACTAAAAGGGTGTCGCAGCACAAATTTGTACACAATATCTGTTGATGAAATGTTGAGGTCTTCTCCAATATGTTTATTGTCAAAAGCCTCCAAGAGCAAATCATGGTAGTGGCATCGTCGGTTAAATCATCTAAACTTCGGCACAATAAATGATCTTGCACGAAAAGATCTAGTTCGAGGTTTGCCAAGGTTGAAGTACGAGAAAGATCATTTGTGCTCAGCATGTCAACTTGGAAAAAGCAAGAAGTTCTCCCACAAACCAAAATCTAAAAACACCAATATGGAAGTTTTTCATTCCCTTCATATGGATCTTTGTGGTCCAATGAGAGTGCAGAGTATTAATGGGAAGAAATATATCTTGGTCATCATTGATGATTATTCAAGATTTACATGGGTTAAGTTTCTGAGTTCAAAAGATGAAACTCCAGAGTTTGTCATCAACTTTCTTAAGCAAATACAAGTTGGTCTCAACAAAACAGTCAGATACATCCGAACAGATAATGCCACAGAATTTGTCAACCAAGTTATGTCTAAATACTATGAAGGAGTGGGCATATTTCATCAAAAGTCTGTTCTGAGAACTCCTCAACAAAACGGCGTTGTCGAAAGACGAAATCGTATACTTGTGGAAGCAGCATGAATAATGCTGATATTCTCAAAAGCACCGATGTTTTTGTGGGCAGAAGCTATAGCTACTTCTTGTTACACCCAGAACCGATCCCTAATTCATACTCGTCACAACAAAACCCCCTATGAGCTTGTGCATGATAAGAAGCCTGATCTCACATTTCTCCCAGTGTTTGGTGCTCTATGCTACCCTATAAATGATAGCGAAGATCTAGGTAAATTGCAAGCCAAAGCTGACATTGGGATTTTTGTTGGTTATGCACCCAACAGGAAGGGTTTTTGAATCTACAACAAAAGAACCCGTCGAATAATGGAAACAATTCATGTCACTTTCGATGAGCTGCATCAGACAATGGCTCATGTACGCATCAGTTCAGGACCCGAGCCTATCATGATGACCCCTAGACAACTCAATTTAGGGCTAGCCCCATCGCCTGTCCCTGCAACTACATACATTCCACCAACAGATAAAGATCTGGAGATTTTATTCCAACCGATGTTCGATGAATACTTTGATCAATCTACAGATAGTGAACCAGTACCTACGGCTACTGTTGTTAATGCTCCAATTGTTTCTACTAATACATCTGTTTCTACAACGATTGCTTAAGATGCACATTCTACAAGTCATTCACTGTCATCCTCACAAGTGCATCCTCTAGTCTTTCCTCAAGGTGTTGCAGCTGGACCAACTATCGAAGACACCTCAATTACTTAAGCTGACCTTCATCCCTCAGTTAACCCTGTTGCTGGAGAACCTGGTTCTGCACAGTCAACATCAAGGGATGTTAGTTTAGCTGAACCCAACCAAGTGAATCAACCACCGGATCATCTCAGAAAATGGACCAAGGATCACCCTCTTGATAATATCGTTGGTAATCCTTCTCGTCCGGTATCCACCAGAAAACAGTTAGCTTCCGATGCTTTGTGGTGCTGTTACCATACCGTACTGTCAAAAGTCGAACCAAAGAACTTCAAAATGGTCGTGAATGAAGATAGCTGGTTTGAAGCTATGCAAGACGAAATTCACGAATTTGATCGACTTAAAGTATGGGAACAAGTACCACGCCCAGACTATGTAATGGTTATTGGTCTCAAGTGGATTTACAAAGTCAAGCTTGATGAGTACGGTGATGTTCTGAAAAACAAAGCTCGGTTAGTAGCAAAGGGATATCGTCAAGAGGAGGGTATTGATTGACCCGACCTTGTATTCGCTGTGTGCATGTGTGCTAGATATCAGGCTAAGCCTACCAAAAAGCACCTTGAAGCAATCAAACGTATCTTTCGGTACCTAAAAGGATCCATTAACATGGGTCTTTGGTATCCGAAGGACAATGCTATGTCACTAACAGCTTATGCAGATGCGGATCATGCGGGATGTCAGGATTCGAGAAGAAGTACGTCGGGAAGTGCTCAGTTTCTTGGAGATAGATTGGTTAGCTGGTCATCAAAGAAGCAAAGAAGCACGGCCATCTCAACAACAGAGGTGGAATACATTGCAATGTCTGGATGATGTGCTCAAATCCTTTGGATGAGATCTTAGCTAAAAAAAACTATGGCTTTCTGTTTAATAAGATTCCTCTGTACTGTGATAACAAAAGTGCCATTGCTCTAAGCTGCAACAATGTCCAGCACTCATGATCTAAGCACATCGACATACGACACCATTTCATTCGAGAGCAAGTGGAAAATGGAGTTGTTGAACTCTACTTCATGGAAACAAACTATCAACTGGCAGATATCCTCACAAAAGCGTTACCAAGAGAGCGTTTCGAATTTCTACTCCCATGACTTGGGATGAAGAGTTTAACCCCTTAAACCCTTAAACGCCTTCAAGAAGGAGAGGATGAGTAAATGTAGTGTTCTCTTGTATCCTTTGTACATAAGTACATAAAAATAGACTTGGTAAATATTTTAAGTCATTTGGAATTACAAAATGGTTTGCAATTACTTCAAATTGCAACCCGGTTCTCATTTGAAGGAAAGATTGTCGTCTGAAAGACAACTGTTCCTAACAACGGGTAATTAATTTTACTCGGGCATGGATTACTTTATATCCATGCAATTTGGGATTAATGTACGTTTCAGTGCATTTTTCTTAATTCGGAAGAGAAGTCTTCCTGTTTGATAACCAAATAATTTTTCTTAATTGATTCTTCAAAATTATTTGTGTTAACCACGGTGGTAAAAGTGTTGTTTGAAAATCAATCCGGACAATTTGACACTCAATCAATGACTACAGCTCTTTCAATAGAAAACGGGTCATCGATTGAGGGGGAGAGTGTTGTTCAAATTTAATGTCTGGGTGCCGATTGGAAAGTGTAACCGGGTCTTGGAGAGACAAAAGAAGCTAAGGAACCAAATCTTCAGAGCTCTCACTGCATCAGCTGATGTTCCCTCTAGCGTAACAGAGACAACTGATACAACATCAACACTTCCACCACCACCACCTCCACTACAAAAACCTACAGGTCATCGAGATATTTGGGAGAAAGTTAAAGATCAGAAATCTCGAATGCATCATTAGTGGAAGACTCAGAGATATTGGCTACCAACTAATCAAGAGAAGTGAATGATTAAGATCAATATCATCGGTAATGCAACATACATCTTGTACATTCTAAGTTGTATGGAATTTGATGTTATGTGTCAGTGTATGAATCTTTCATGAGTTTTTCATTAAACTTAAAAAATACCCTCAACGATTGAGGGGGAGCATTAATATGTTCCATACACAGCTTGTAACAAAAATATGATCATACATATAATGGTATCAAGGTGTAATTCTCCACCCCCATGTGCTGAAAATTTTGAATACGATGCCACCATGTTGAGGGGGAGCTTTTCTGAAATGCAAAAACAATCGGGTACTAAACACTTTGATAGTTATATCATAAGTACCTGATTGAGTTTTTCAACAGTGATTTTATGGCAAGGTGAACTGTACCAAAAGACCGACCATGAATTTTACTTTATTGGAGTTATAAGGTTGGTAAGGTTAGGTACAAATTCCAATGATCCAGCCAAAACGGAGGATCTACCAGGGATAATCACTAGTTGTGTAGAAGTCCTTTGGTATGACATATAAAAAAGGTGTAAAAAGTTGAGATAAGGGAAAAGTGCGAATGTGATGGAGCTAGAACTGGAAAAAACCCAACAAGGTTTTAGTCATGAAGTATCGGTAAGCACTGAAGGGGTGTGAAGAATGAAAAATAAATGTAAGGATAAAGGGTGTAAAGAAAGAAGCCCTCCTTACACCTTAGGCAGAAAAACCGGGTCAATACATAATGCTGCCAGTAATCACTAAAGATGATTGCTGACATTGAAGATCGACTCATGGACACCAGTGATGCAAAATGCACAACCCTCCCTAGCCACTCGGAAATCTCTCAAAAGATTTCTGTTTCATTTCTCACGGAGACTAAACACGTTATCTATTAACTTTCTCACTCTGAGTTAGTTGATATTGAAAAGGTGGCAGTCAGCTCCAGCCTCTAATTACTAGAACCAAAACGTACTATTGAGTCTAGAGCCAAGAGATCGTCAATTAATCTCGTTAGGATACATATCCAATTCTCTTGTCTTTTACACACTGTGGAAACATGACTATCCTAAGAGTCCTACGCATTATCCTTGTGATATTGCCAGAACATCCGAGTGAAACGAAGATTTTCACAACGAAGATGACGGATATCCTGACTAGATTCCTTTACATCAACAAGGCTTTGGTAGGTGACTTGTGCTATTTACAGAATCAAAACTTGTGTCAACTGGGGGGAAAGCAACGATGGTGCGATTCTACGTGAATCAAACTTGTTCCAGGGAATGAATTGACGGTTATTGAACATTTGACAAACAATCAAAACTCTCAAAGTGTTACAAAATATTTTCATATCTAACACTAAGACTGAAGTTTTAAATCAATTTTCTCTTTATTGCTAACTGTTTCATTACAGAATCATTTAAAGATGGAGATGGAAATGGAGTTACCAGTAACAGAAATGTCAAGTCAATCACCAAATTGCTAAGGACACGGACCTTTACTTTGTTATGAAGTTAAGAAAGTTCATAAAGGTGTCAAAGCTTCCGCAAACTCTGATATCATTAATTTCTTCACAAGTGCACAAAATGGCGATACATTACAAGATGATGTAAGATTATGTTTGGCCGATGATCTCAAGAAAGCTCAAGATCACAATCAGAAACAAGTCAAAGTGTACAAGCTCAATTGTTATCTAAAGATCACTACATCAAAGTACTAGATGTAACATGAAGAATCAAAAGACTACAAGCTGTAAGAGCTTAAGTCTAGTGTTTTCAAGGGTGACCTCCCTTAGGGGGAGATTGTTAGATATGAGTAAAAGACTCGGTCACCCCGTATATTTATTGTTTATAATAGTTCATAGTTTTAAATAAGTTATCGTATTGTCTTTTCGGTTTTAAGTCGGGTACTAATACCTGATTATATTTTGTAAAAACTATATAAGCCTCTTCCAACTTTGGAAGAGGCAAGCTAGTCATAATCTATTTTACATTTACACATACATTTCTCTCTCTAGAAATATCACTCTATGTGTTTCTCTCTCTAGAAACTAGCCCAATCACAAGAATCATCACCCGTGTTATTAATTAAACGATCATACAAGTAGAGCGTCGATCACTAAGAGCGAGAATGTTAATAACTAATTATTAGTATTTTAGTTATCTAAGTTAGTCCTTTATTATAAGTTATACCTAAGTTAAACCTAAACTAACAGAAAAGGGAGGGGTTTAGCCTGAGAGACTGGTACGAGTTTGGGTTTACCTAGACTGAGATAGGGCGAATAACACACACAAATTTGATAGTTAGAAGATAGAGAAGCGGTCAAGCCTTATGTAAGGAAAACCTATTAACCATATTTAATCTAATAAAACGCAGGTTTTAGTTTATAAGTGCAATGATTTTCTTATCTCGTTGTCGATATATCATTCCTAGATTTAGGCGGTACTTCTTCTTAAAACCTAGACATGCTAATTCTGTCATAAGTAAACACATCCGCATAAAGCAATCATGATTGATTATAATCTATCTTAGAAAACAATAATGGTGATCTTATTGAATCCTAGTTCATCGAGACCTTACTAACTTACTGCTTAACGGCTCTTTATATACTATTAATTCAGTGTCCAGATCTTTACCCAAGGAATCAGAACGTTATTTGTTGATCCTAGGTCACCTGCTAGTCCAACTTATTCACTAAACCAGACGCAAAGACATGTCAATAGTTGTGATCCTATTATTCTAGATATATAAATTGCAATATGGAGAGCTATCCCGGCATCTAGTCCACTTGGTCCATTTCCTAGATCCAGTTGAATGATAAGTCGCATACTTAAGCACATAAAAGAGTATAAATTAATAAACATAAAGCAACACACAACTTATAAGATGCAATCGAGATAAACATAAACCAAACGTTAAATTATCATAAACATGGCTCATACCTAAAGGTATTAGCCAATAACCATTGTAACGAATACAAATATCATAGACAAAAGATTAAGGTAACCTAACCAAGTTAATGAATGACACCAAAAACCAAACGCGTATTTAGAGTATAAGAATTTACAAGGGTTTTCCTATGGATTGAAGGGTGTTGTGAGACCTTTGTAGCTTCTCTTTTCTTCTAAAAATCTAATCTGGTGGTTACTGCCTTTCTCTCAGACTTTGGTATAAAAGTTGCACACTAAATTTGTATTTAGGGCTCGATATTTATAGCCTCTAGAATTAAGTCGATATGCCATATTAGAAGTAGTTAATATGGCGTATTGGGGTTTTCTTGGAGTGGGAACCACGATAAATATCTTCTAGAATCTTTCATTAACCGCCAGTAGATACATCGTATAGGTCTTCATGGATACGGCGTATTGGTCTTCGTGGTTTCTTTGTGAAGTTCAGGCGCATATACGCCGTATCTTCCTTGATGGTTATGGCGTATTGGATGTCAGACCAACATATTCTTGATTTCTTTATTTAAGCTCCAAAATGCGCGCCTTTTAGTTAAACTTCACCAATTGCTCGATATTTACTGCAAATAACAAATATAAGCAATTAAGTACCAATTCATGCATAAAATAATATAGAATGAAAAATTTAGCTGGGATAAATGATGCTATAGAATAGACATTATTTGATGTCATTATGGGCTTAGTGAGTTATGGAAATAGACTCACTAAACTCCATACAATCTCTAAAAACTAGAAGTCCCTAAAGACAAGTGCCTAAAGAATAGGCAGGATAGTTTGAATAGGATAAGTCCAAGCTCTTGTCAACCTGAAGTCAAACTATCCTGAATAAGGTATGAAGACAAGGTCAGTGTCAGCAATGACCATAGAAAGTATGTTTGTCCCATACTTAGAATAGACTTGTAATAGAGACAAACCTGTACAATATGTACTGGCCAATCAACTTTAGGATACGCACTTATCACCCATGTGGGTATGACCCTACCCAAGTAGTATATATAGACATGCCTTGTAAATGGAGTAGGTTAAGTTTGTGCATTCAAAGTTGTATCTTTCATAAACACCTACTCTTCCAAATCAACTATGTAGAATAATATCAAACACATACCAAATGGATTATACAAGAGATTCTAGAGAGAGAGGTAGAATGTTTTCTAGTGAGAGAAACTAGGAAATAGAATAGCATATAATGAAAACCAACACCCTCTCCATGTGTAGAGAGGGTATTTATAGTGTATATAGGCCGGTCACCCTTGTATAGTCTATAGGTTGACCCAGTTAGCTTACTAAACAATTACACACTTATACTACGAGCTAAGAACTAATATACTGGAAGTGACCGAGTCTTTTCTAGATTCCTAACAATCTCCCCCTAAGGGAGATCACTCCAGATTACAAATAACTTAAACTTAGCATTCTACGAATGTTTATCAATCTTGCTCGTAGTCTTGAATCTTGTTCTTTATCTTGTATCATTTGTAGTGTTCTTTGATCTTTAATCTTGATCTTGTTCCATCATGCTTGATAAACTATGATTTTGAGCCTTTATCACTTGATCTTGAACTTCATAAGATCATAAATCTTGCATCATCACTTGATCATCTTTGTGATACTTCACCTTCTTACGATCTTCTATCTTTGGACCAACATGCTCATACTTTGTATTATCTTGAAATCCGTCTAGCAATCTCCCTTGATAATATTTACCTTGAACACTTCATGACTTTAAGGAAGATGTTGAGTATCAGAGTAGTGGAAGTATTTATCTTTGTTTGATCTTGAGATTTTTTGATTACTTGAAACTTTAAGTCTTGAGTATAAGCATGTGATTATGAATCTGACTCAGCTGGAATGAGGTAAGGCCACCACCGTGTAAACCTACAGTTAGGGGTTAGTAATAAATCACAGATATGGACGAATATGGCTTTGTTATTCGTCGAAGTTTAGTTGCGATAACATCTGGTTTCCTGTTTTACAGTATAAATATTGGACCTGTGATCAGGTAGATTCAAAGAATCTCCTTGACAGGGTTTCCAGCTCAAAGTGTTGGATCCTCTAACGCAGATGCATTAGATTCACCGTACTTGCTTGTTCTCATTACCATAACGTCTCAAAGTAGACAACGCGATAAGAGTGAATCAGTTACTTATTATCTTACTGATTGAGTCGTTAATTCATAGACAAGACCAAAAACAATATCCAATTGACACAAGCTTGATCCATATAGAATTTCGTCACTGCAGTGCTGTTTGATGTTAACACTGGAAGGATTTCCATTCGTCATTGTAAAATTAAAGAGTTTCACTCTGAATGTTCTGGCAATATCACTAGGATAATGCGTAGGACTCTTAGATATCACTTGTTTTTTTTGTAAACAACGAGTGTATTTTGTAATTGTGTCCTAATAAGATTTATATTAATCTCTTTTGGCTCTAGACTCAATAAGTGCATTTTGGTTTTAGTGATCAGAGGCTAGAGCTGACTGCCACCTTTTCAATACCAACTAACTTAGAGTGAGAAAGTTGATAGATAACATGTTTTATCTCCATGAAAAATGAAACAAGAATCTTTTGAGAGACCTTGAGTGGCTAGGGAGGGTTGTGCATTACATCACTAGGTCCATGATGGCTATCTTCAATACCAGGTTTCATCTTTGTGATTCTGATAGCATATGTATTGACCTGGTTTCTGCCTAAGTGCATAGAGGGCTTCTTTCTTTAGACCCTTTATCCTTATAATTCTTTTTTATTCTTCAACCCCTTCAATGTTTACCAATACGTCATAACTAGTACCTTGTAGTGATTGTTCCAGTGCTAACTCATGCCTTATTTAACATTTCCCCCTTATTTTCATTCAACTTCATCTTTCCTAAGGACTTCTAATTCTATCTAGTGGAATGTCCTTGGGTAGATCCCTCCGGTTTTGGTTGGATCATCAGACTTATACCTAACACTAACCACCTTATGACTTCATCGCCGTCGTGAATTAGTAGGTTGTTGGGTATAGTGATCAAAACCATAAAACCGTTTGAATATCAATCAAAGTACCTGTGATATAAATGAAAACATTTGTACTTTGATAGTTTCATCTTTTAGAAATGCTCCCCCTACACATGTGCACCGATATTTGAAAGTGTTTTGCACATGAAAAGAGGAGACCGCACTTGAGTCATAATGGATCATATTTTATAATTACATATTTCTTGATATTTTGGATATCAGTTAATTAAAATATATTTCAAAAAACTTTTAGGGAGAAAAATGTTTTCCTTATTTAGCATGATTGTTTGGAACATTTTAATGCTCCCCTTCAATTAATGAGGGTATGATGTAGTGTTGAGTACACAATTTTAAAAGATTTTGAATTTACTAATTTTTTTTGAAAAAGTGTAGTCAAACACTATTTATTTATTGATTTACACTACATATTTATACAAGATAATTTGTGAGACGTGACCTAAAATGTATAAATCTGAGAATGAAAAAGTTATTCTGTCCATATCAGCAGTCTGTAGTCAGTCTCGATCCTCCTTTTAGAAGTTTTCTTAGCTTCCCCCCGAACTTGCAATCCTTTCTTGAGCAGATTCAAAGCTTTCTTCCAAGCTTAGATTAATTAAGTGTATATCAGAGTAAGAATACCCGCATCAAGAAGTCTTGTTATATAAAGCCCAAATACTCAAAGTACACAATTTATCCCTTTCAAGAAGTCGAAACCGTATCATCAAAGTTAATTAAGTCCCAGATGTGCGCATTTCTCTATTCAGGATAGTGATTATATAAATTGTAACACCAAAGTCAACTATGTTCCGGATGTAGACAATTAAACCCTCTAGGTAGTCAAAATGATAACACCAAAGTCCGCTAAGTCCCGGATGTACACATTTCTTACTGTAGGATACCAACTAACTAAAGGAATCATCATACCTATGTGTACCTCTTTTATCAAATATAACTACTACTTTGATAATAAGCTTAGTGATTAACCGTTCGGAGAAACGTTAATTGAATCAGAAACATATCTTCTCACGATCGAATAATTCTTCTTACAACACTCTTCCTCCTGGAAGCTCACATGATGCATACTAAAAATAACAAGACATCTCTTCCCCTATGTGGTTGAAATAATGCACCCAAAAGCCATAAGTTATAGCACTAATTTTCTCGGCGGTTATGACATTCATCTTCCTAGCATGGCCTAACAAAAAGAAGAAGGCATGGGCTCTATGGTGTATATACTTCTTCCCCCTTGATGGTTTCGATACCTCAAAATCAGCAACACTTTGTACGCACATATACTTGAAATCTTGTGCGAAGAATAAATAACTCAATTCTATCCCGTGAGAATCAAGTTTAAGGCTTTTAAAACTATGTAATTATTTCCAAACATTCCTAAGTCTTTTAAAACTATGAGGTGTTGACAGTATTGGTCGTATGTAGTTTTAAGCCTAAGCCACTCATCTTGAAAAAATATTTAAGCCCTTTAAGTTACTAACTTATGACAACTTAAGCCCTTGGATTTAAATAAATTAACTATCTCTAAAATTATTATCCGTTAAATTAAAACTTTTCTTGTATAATTTCTGTGACTTGTTGAAATTATTTTTGATTTTAATACAACACTTTTCACCTGATTAACCAAATTTAATTTGTAAAATCAATATTTATTAGAAAAATTATTCGGGTTAAAAAAGAAGATTTCTGTTCTTTTGAAAAAAATAGATGCACTGACACGTACACTATTCTTTGAGAAAGCTCGGGTTGTGTAGCAAAGTATACACAAGCCATTTACATGAACAAAAGTAGTTCATGACCGAGAAAATTTCTTTTCCCGCAGTAAGGATACGTTATCTTTTTGGCGATATACTTTCCTTTAAATTGAAGACCGGGTTAGAGTCTAAAATACATGTAAGCTATTGACATGTTTTGAAAACACTTGAACCTTCAGTTTGAATTTTATTTACACCCTTGTATCATTATTGAATGACATTTTAAGGATCGTAAATATTATCGATTATAGAAGACACGTCATGAAACCTATTTTTGTATTTCCTATTTTTTAATTTTGTATTTTCTTTTTTTTGTTTTATATTTTTCTATTTCTTTTTTTATAAATTTTATAAAAATGTCAAAATCTTTTTGTATTTTTGATTTAATTATTCACATATGATACATGAAGAGTTTCTACCATTACTCTTCCTCTTCTTCTGCAAGACATTTAAGGGTTTCAGGACTCATACTCTGCATTCCAAGTCGATTGATCAGAAATTCAAACCGCTCTCTAGCTAATACTTTCGTGGATACGTCCGCTAGTTGATATTCCGACTAGACAAAATAGAGCTCTGCCACACCGTTCTCCACCTGCTCTTTGATGAAATGATATCTAACATCAATGTGCTTAGATCTGGAGTGCTAGACATTGTTACAGCATAGCGCGATAGAACTTCTGTTATCACAATACAAAGGGATTTTGTTGAATGCAAGTCCATAGTCTACCAGTTGTGAATGCATCCATAGGATTTGGGCACATCATCCAGATAAAGATATGTATTATGCCTTTGTAGTTGAGATATTAGTTCTATTCTGCTTCTTTGAAGATCAGCTGACTAATTTGTCTCCCAAGAACTGTGCACTGCCAGATGTACTTCTTTTAGTGTCTTGACATCCTGTATGATTTGCATATGTGTATGCTGTTAGTTCAATGTCGGTGTCCTTTAAATACCAAAGACCCATATTTATGGTTCCTTTTAGGTATCGAAAGACCCGTTTAACAGCAGTAAGGTGCTTTTCGGTAGGTTTTACCTGATATTGGGCACACATGTAGAAAGTAAATACTAGGTCAGGTTTGCTAGATATAAGATACATAAAGGAGCCGACCATACTTCGATAACAAGTAGGGTCAACTGGTACCCCTTGTGGATCTTCATCAAGTTTGGTTATCTCTACCATTGGAGTATCAATCGGGTCACTAGATTCCATATCATATTTATTAATCATTTTGAGAGCATATTTTGATTGATTAATAAAGATGCCTCTAGGATTCTGAGAAATTTGTAATTTGAGAAAGAAAGACATTTTTCCTATCATTAACATCTTAAATTTTGAACTCATTATATTTGCAAATGTGTCACAAAGTTCAGGATCAATAAAAGCAAAAATAATATCGTCTACCTATATTTGTACCAGTAGGATATCTTTTCCTTCTTTCCTTATGAACAATGTAGGATCGACATCACCTTTTAAGAACTTCTGGGAGAGTAGAAACTTTGACAGCAAATCGTACCAAGTGCGTAGAGCCTATTTTAACCCATAAAGAGCCTTCTTTTGTCTGTACACGTAGTTTAGATGATCTGGATCTACAAACCCCTCAGGTTGACTGACATAGACCTCCTCCCATAGCACGTCATTCAAGAAATACAGTCTTGACTTCATTTGGTAGACTGTCATATCATGGACGTGGCATTGGCTATGAAGATTTTGATGACCTTTCCGAGCAACAGGTGCGAATGATTCTTCAAATTTGATTACTTCTTCCTAATGGTAACTCTTAGCTACCAACCGAGCCTTGTTTTTCAATACGTCCCTAAATTCATCTAACTTAACCTTGAAGATCCACTTAAGGTTAATTAGCATTATATAATCTGGACTAGTGCATGGCTTGAATCCCAAAAAGATTCTTTCAATGCTTCTTTGTAGTTCTTTGGTTTGAATTTAGTGAGAAAATCATTAAAGTATCACCACATGGCATTGGTTTGTAGTTGGCATCTTGTTGAAACTGGTCGAGAATGATCTCCAATAACATTGTTCAACAGGTGATTCATTGTCCATTTGCTGAGATGTTCAAATGGTTGGTTTGCTTGATGCAAATTTGATGGTATGATATCTCTTTATGATGATTCTTCAAGGAATGGTTTTAGAGTGAAGATATTGTTAAAGGGATCATTATAAAATTTTGCATTTTTTGTTCCTTATAGTTGTTCTTCAACACCTTGATGAATGACTGGGCTTTGTATTTCATGTGTTGTTGGTGAAGTACTAGCAGATGGTGCATCTTGATCAATTATGGTTGATGAAGGTGTACCGGTTGTATCAGTAGGAATTAAAGCAACAGCGAGAGGCACGCGTGATACAACACTTGACGAGGGCTTAAAAGTATTTATCAAACATGGGTTGAAACAAAATGTCCCAGTCTTTCTTTGATGGTAGAACATATGGTGTTGAGGAACATGGGTTTTGCACAAGTCCTAAACTGATGGAGCCATGAGTCATAAGTTGAGGCGTGGGTCCTGAACCAAATTGTTCAGAAGCCATTACCATCAGCTCATCAAAATTCGACATGTATAGTTTTCATGATCACTCTTATTTGTTTATTGTAGATGCGGTATGATTTCTTTGCGGGAGAATAGCCAACGAAAATACCAATATAAGCTTTCTAAGATCTTCACTGTCATTGGTTAGGTAGCACAGTTCACCAAAGACATGAAAATACTTTAAATCTAGTTTTCTGTCATGTAAAAGCTCATACGGTGTTTTATTGTGACGAGAACGTATCAAGGATCTATTTTAGGTGTAACAAGCTGTTGCCACTTCTTTTGGACACAGAAATATTGGTGCCTTTGAAAATATCAACATAGTACGTATAACACCCTGTGTTTTCAAGTCATTGGCGACGTCGATAAATCTACTATTTATTTTTAGTGTCGTACGCGTTTGCTAGTAATTTCATGTATTAAGTAAAATCGCATAAGCTAAAAATTAGCGTTCAATGTAAACAGGCACCAAACAATTAAGCATTTACATCAATCAAGTATTAAATAATTATTTTGAGAATAATTAAGGTCTTTGTTCATTTTATTTTTATCGGTTACGTAAAGCGTTTACGTCTCGCGATAAATTAAGTTTAGGCATACCCGGAACCACAAAAATATTCCTACGCTTCAACAAATACCTACAATTGTACCTAATACCCAAAGTTTTATTAAATTTTACCCAAGTTAATATCACTTTACACTTTGTACACAAGAAAATAAACCAATACATGAATCCATGACAAATAAACATTTATGCAAAACCCTAAAAAAACCCCAAAACCTAGTAACTTACATAAAATGGACTAGATATTATGTTAAATATCAAAGACTTCTAGAAACCCATTCCCCCCTATCCCATGGCACACAACAACATTAGGGACAAGAAGCACACAAATTACACAACTTGGTCTTGTACAACACCATGGCAATTAAGCCTAGCCCTAATATGTCTCACTTTGACTACAACTTTCCTTAAGACCCTCATTTGTGTTTCTTGACCACTATTGCAATATTTTTACTAGCTAGATCATATATAATACATGTATATGAGATAAACATATACATACACTTAACACTTGGTGTAAAAGATCAAAACTCTCTCCTTTTTTCTCCTTTGAAGCCCACGGCTCACACACCCCTTCATACATAATCCATACAAATTTTTCTACAACCTATACAAGCCATTACACATCATTCCTAAGATATACTAAGGTGTTTGCAAGCCTTGGTTAACCATTTACAAGTATTAAAGAAAAGAAAGTGAGATTAGGGTTCATAACCTAATCTAGGGTTTTCTTGTTTGCAAGCTTTGGTTTAAAGTCTAAACAAGGGTTTAGCACACATTTTTCATCATCATACATCATCACTAAGGTTACCTAAAACCTTTATCTTTTCATTTTCATGATTATATGTGTATATGATGTTTATGTAGTAAAATCACCATTAGGACCTTTTTAACATGTAAAATGTATTTTTACTTGTGGTTATGAATTTGTGCACTTATACACATGTTATGTTGATGGTAAGATCATGTTATAAATGGATACATAAGTGTTTTACAATCTTGGTTAAGCTTAAAAAGTGTTAATGCAAGATTAGGGATTCTAATGATTTACTTAAAGAGCTACAAGTAAATGTGTATAAATAACTTGTTAATCTTTTTACCATGGACTTATGAGGACAATGGATGAACTTTTAGACATTAATATAAGTATCACATATGTCAAATATAGTTATAAGGGTTTTATGGTAAACTACTAAAGTGAAAAGTACATAAAACAAGCTTATTATAAAAGTATACACTTTGATATTAAGGGGCTGTTTGGAATCCGAATTTCCAACAGTAGGTTTGACGTCTTATAAAAATAATACGTCTCACGACGATCCCGAATATGTAAAGAACTCAAAAAACGGATTAATAACGAAAAAGATACGCTAATTACGAGTTATACGTTAATTAAACGGGTTTATAAAATAACTTTTATAAAAATTATACAAAACAGAAAGTTTGATGTTTTTAACAGATTATACACATTTCTAGGATTCCAAAATGATAAGAATCATAATTTTTTGATTAAAAAGGAAGAAGTTACGGATTACGCGAGTTACGACAATAAATACTTTTATAAAACTATTTTCATAAAAGTTACTATTCATGACAGAAACATATATTTTTGTAAACCTTATAAATCAATAGAACTTTCAACTACGAGAACGTGCTCGAAAGAATCGTTAAGAATCGTTAGGGTCTGGTGTGAACAGTAAAAGTTACTGTTCACCAGTAGGTCCAAATTATGAAAATGTTAAATTATGATAACTCGTCCTAATACGAAAGCGTGGGCATAAGAAACATCAAAATCATGCTTAAAACGCGAAAGTTATGCCAGTTTTACTAAAACGGTAATTAGAAACATTTTTACTTATTAAACGTAATTTTACCAAAACAAATAGATGGTGATGTAGCTATGTAGACTTGTATATGGTAGATGTTAATGTCACACCCCCAAAATATCAGAGTATAATGGCAACCGAGGGAGCGTGACTTCATGAATATCATGCTCCTTAGAAATAACATAACGACCTCTATATGAGACGTTTTAAGAAAACGGATCACTTGAATTAGGAAATAATAAATTGTTTAAACATTCAGCGGAAGCATAAAATAGACAATACAACATCGTTTTTAAATAGTACAAGTGATCTTCAGATAACTGGAAAAGGACTACAATGCATGAGACTTCATATAGTATCTTCATTCTTAATACCTGAGAAAACATTGCTAAAGTGTCAACATAAAGTTGGTGAGTTTATAGGTTTGTTTAAGCAGAAAATGTAGTGTTTATGAATCACAAGATTTCACACGCATATGACAATATAACAGATACAAAGTCATATAAATTGCATTACTATTGTCTAAGCTCATGATACTGAAGAGTTAACATATACCAACAATAAATGAATACCCTTGCAGGTGTCTAACCCGGGACACCCGTAATCTGACTCAAATGAAACTGTGTTTGCTTGACTAATGTCAGTCCAAGACAAACAGGGATTTTCAATCCCGATAGATCTATCCATAACATTCGTGCTCACAAAGATTGACGGTTCATGATAAATCGGGCAAATATAGCAACTTGGGTTAAATAGGGACTTAGACCAATCAGAAATGAGTAATTGTACTTGTATTCACACGTTTAAAATAAGCAATGTTCTCACCCCAAAATATGATTTAAAACAGTAGAGTAGGGGCTATGAAAACTCACCTTGACAGTTAATCATCTGAGATTGGTAGTGGATTAAGGCACGTCAAACAGTGACTCAGTCAAACACCTAAATAATTATGACAAAGTCTAAGTCTACACTCTAAACATATGCAATGAATTATGCAATTGGTCAAAAGGTTTGGTCGTTTATGAGTTAACGTTTTATGTTTTCAAAGTGTCGATTAAACCGCGGCCCTAGTGACGACTTTACAATTATGAGTATCTACACAGAATTTGTTAATATTACTATGTGTTGCACTTATATTCACAATTCCATGTGTTTTATATCTAAGAAGTACGAACATTGTTCGTAAGTTACTAGGTTTATAATTATCGCGTTTATTTAATCTACATCGAAGTCATTCATTTATCTGCGCAATTATCAGGTTTATACATTACGGCTCGCTCAACTCGTCTAAATCTCTTACCGAAAATATATTTTAATCCCTTGACTTTCCAATTAATAATATATATAATATATATTTTATATTCTTTTATTCTCATGAATTTCTATATTTAAACCCGAATAGTCGTAAAATATTTTTAGCGTTGAACACGCTTTTATAAGCCGGGTTAAATTTATTTACTCTTTTAAAACTTGGTTTCGTGGTTACAAATTTTAAATCATAAGAAAATATTATTTAGCTTTTTCCGCTTAACGCACTAATCATTTGCTTTTAAAAAAAAGTTTTCAACCCATTAGGATTCGGTTGGAACGTTTTCGAGAGCTCAAAAACATGCAAGTTCTCCATACTTCTTTACGTCAATAGAAAATTTATAAGTCGAAATATATACTAGTTTTTAAACTATCACATGTATCCTTTTTATAAAACCCCACTTGGCTACCCACTCTTTTCTTTTCTCTGATTTCTGTCACCCGACAGTGGGTTGTGCCCACTTGCCTTGTTTTCTTCTTCACAATGCAACCCCTCACATGTGTATATATATATATATATCATGCTTTTACTTCTTTTCCTTTCTTTTTGCTGCCTAACGATGCAATAACAGTGAGTTTTATACTCACTGCTTTTCTTTTCTATTAGCTTGTTAAGCATGCCGACAAGACAACATGTATGCATTATCTATGAACATATATGTATTTTTTTTTGCTTATGGTTAAAGCTTGTGCACATACTCGCTGGGTGACTAAATTTTAAGACGCTAGGTGGCCTCTTGCTTCACGCAAACGTCGCAGCCACAGCAGCAAGCAACGTTTGCCATGTCTCATTTGTTAGTATGCGTTACAAGTAGCTTTTGGTATGAAGTAACAAGCGAGGGTCGCTTGTCCTTGTAGCATATGCGATGCATCTACAGCAAGCAAGACTCGGTCGTGGTTGGTCTCGGGTCACATGGTTAAGTCCATGTTTCACATCGTGAGTTTAATGGTTAAATCTATGTTGCACGTCATGGGTTTCATGTAAGGGTTTTCCTCACATCTCACGTGAAAACCCTAAGGTTTGTCAACCTTTAACGAGTCAAAAATAGCAAGTCTTATGCGCATTTAAGGTTAATGGAGTTTCCTAGTTTTGTTATTACTAGTACATTACGGTATGACATTTACAGGTTTTGCTACACATTATTATTTTATGTGTGTTGCGATGGTTTTAGCATGCGTGCGCAAACGCTTACCATACGTGCATTATACGAGTCATGTGTGTAGCCTAAGCAAGGTCGAGACCTCTGGCCGGCTTGCCAAGGTTGGTGTGGCTTTGGTCTTGGTCGCAATATGGGTTAAGTATCATGGGTAAACTAGAAAAGACTCACCAAGGTCCAAGCTCGATAGATGACGAGAAAAGATTGTGGTGATGAGAGAACTCGACCTCCCTTGCTTCAACCCCTTTTAAAACTCGACGTACGCCTGGCTCTTGTCCTCAACGTAGTTTGAACTCAAACCGTATAATTTACTTATTGTTTTCAGGTTTTAGTGTGATGAAAATAGCTCGTGCATGGTGCCTATTTATACTATAGGGTAACTACTATCTTTTTGAGACCATGCATATGAATGATATGATTCATATATACTATTTGTATATAATACTATTTGTGATGATCATTCTTTTATAATAATGTGAGGAATAGTTACTATTTATGAATTGACTTGATATTGAAATTGAAACGTAACATGTGAATAGCCTCAAAAGGTGTAGGACACTATATGTAAGAATGAAATGATGATGTTGGTTCATTCATTTTGAATTTCACTAATTGACTTTTAGATAGCATTTGCACATTCGAGTTTTTAGGAAACAAAACGTCAAGTCGTATTATTTATTTAGTGAAGTATAAGTATTGGTTCCTTTATATTTTGTTTATTGAAGTGTGAATGAGTTCATAAATAATATAGTCGTGTGACGTTGTTTCGCGCGGCGTCGAAATATGATTTTTATAGTTACGCGATCACTAAAGTATCCCTTTTTGATCCGTAAATAGAATGACAATTTGTGCGTGTTATTATAACTCTTGACTAGCACAAAATATTGTATGCCGCTTGAAGGATAACTTTTATTAGAAAAGAAATGGTAATTTGCAACTGCTTGTGGTACATACTTTTATCTAAAATGAAAAGGAGTTCTAAATTTTTCTGAGGTGTCACAGTTGATCATCATGCTTAGTACTTATATGGCCTTAAATTAAATAGGTTGCATTTGACGATTTACGTGACGCATTATCTGTGATATACTTGACATACGCTCACTCATGGTGAGTTCATAGCCCCACGTTTTACATGATTTGTTTTATAAGTTTTTGGGGTGTGAAACATGCATTATTTTATAATTGGACACAAGTGGATAAGTTTTATATTATGATTACGTGTTGCCTAAGTAGCGATAAC
>BQNB010057927.1:0-37998 GCA_026074375.1 Tanacetum coccineum
TGAATTATACATGTATATATGCATGTCATCTCATAATGGATTCTAATAAACTTGCATAATCATTGAAAAAATTGTATGTATATACATTTTTACATTATTCCTACAAGGGGATCCAACTATACATTTATGAGGATGAGTAATTTAGATGGATAATTTAACCAAACCTATTGTAATATTCCTACATGGGGATCCAACTATATTTTTATCCTAAAAAAGTGAGATCTTAAAGTTTTTAAATCCACATTTTCTATCTAGAGAGATCTACTATTATTTGGATTCAATCATACATATTTTTATTTACCACTTTGAATGGCAACCACCAACCACCAGTAGGCAAATTGTTTGGGACTTCTAAACCTCATGTTTCTTGCTTCTTTTGACCACCCACCATTAACATCGCATATCGTTAATATTACACGAAACACTTATCACAATATCGCATATCATTAATATTACACGAAACACTTACCACAATATCACATAACAATAATACTGCCACTATGGAATATACCACCGCTATACGCGGTACTCACCTAAGTAACAAATACATTTTTATTTCTTAAGATTAATAACAGGTCATAACTTAAACAATTATGATAGATCCTGTTATTGTAATTTTAATAACATTTGTTGATTGACTACTTGAATGTCAAACTTGTTTGCCTAACCTCAAGCTATCAAATTGTAGTTTATTAAAAGCATTGAAGGATAACTTCCTGTTTTTTATGACAATCAGATGAAGGTACATGACTTATGTAAATTAGATAATGTACTAATCATTGCCATGCCATAACCTGAGATATTTTTAGACTTATTAAGATAGAACTATATGCTATACATTATTGTATCTTGGTTTAATTGTAGGTGCTAACTTAAAGAATGAAAAGATGAACACAATAAGCATTTATTAAAGTTTTCTTATTCTTGTTTTGGAATAGTTTAGCAAATGTTAATGACGCTTAATTATAGATACCATACAGTTACGAAGCCTTTTATGTAATGTGAAATGAGTTTACATGAATAGGTGCGCGATATTAGATTTTTTTCATCTCTAATACGTCGTAATACAATGAGAAAACCTATGCACTAAGCTATCATAAAATGTATCATAAATGAAAAGGAATGAGCTTAAAACTTGGAAAGACTACTTTGAACACATAATGTCCACCTGCATAACATGACAAAATAATGTGAAACTGAACAGAACAAATGTGTTGATGGTGCAAGGAGCCTAATATTTCAGCCTGCAAACACCTTTTAGGATGCCCATGGACACGTCTCAAAATGTAAATACTGAAGTATCCATAAATTAGTAACCGGTCACTTTAATGTTTGTCTATTAAAGACCTTTAAGGATTGCCAATAAAGCGTCTCAAAAATGTAAATCTAAAGTATCCCAAAAATTAGGAACTCCCTGAATGCCTTGACAGGTCATCTACACATCAATTGCACCCTTTAAAGTAGAACATCTTTTAATTTGGACATATTGAAGTTAAAAGTCTTATAAAGGCTAATATAAATAAACAAGGGTCCTGTTGATAATCGATGTTATAGCGTATCAAATAACCCCCCAAAAATATATAATATAATAACATTTAACGTTTACCGTAAGCAAATTATACAACAAATAATACTATACATAAGCAAAGTATCATACAAATTATTCTTAGGAAAGAATAATAAGTAATCAACATGGATATCATTCTCCTCGGTGAGAGGTGAATGGAAATCTACGTTCAAGTTGTAAATCGAGCTTGATTGTCATTCAAGTTTTTGGTTTTGGTTTTAAACTATTTTTATACTAAAAATTAAACTAAAATTAATTCTAAGATTTAAAACTACAAGATTATACTAAAATTGATCTAAAAGATATAAATGACAAATATGCTTAAAAAGATATAAATGACTAACATGCTTGCCAAGTGACTTAAAAAGTTCCTTAAGTGTGAATTTAGGTTTATTAACGAATTATAATCCTTAGAAAAAATAATTTTCTCACAACGTTGGTTTATTTTGAAAACGATCTTTTAAAAAGAAGATAATTACTAGATGTGTAATTTGATTATTCTTTGGATTTTGCCCTTTAAACAATCAACTTACAAATCTAAATAATCTGACAAATTATTAATCTCTAAACCTTTTATAAATCCTCACTTAATTCCCAATTCACAAATATCACTTAAAAAGCATTAATAAATCTACTCGCTACTCATAATGATAAAATAAGCAAAGCAAAACATTCTATATTAAAGCTACACTAATTAATTAAAAAATGATAGAAAATGAAACCGAATTGAAGATTCGCAATTAAACGTAAACCACCCGATTTATTTAGCTAAAACAAATAATCAAATTCGATCTAGCTAAATAAATCCGTAAGCTCCGCGCCTCATGAGTTAACCGGTACCAAAAAGTCAAACAACAAATAATCAAAACTATTAACTGTTAACAATATATAATCATTTCATTTTCTGTAATGAATACGCATGCCCAAATCATATTCATACAAACCAAACGGGCCAACATTAATTTCTAACAAACCAACGCAGGCCCAAGATTCAATTACAAGGCCCAGTTCAAATTTTAAAAACCAAATGACGAAGATTGCTTTGATAACGAGAGTAGAAAACGAGCTTGATCACTAAATAAGTAAACCTGATTAGTCATAACCAATAAGCTCAACCGAATAAGCACACACTAATAGAAATAAACCATTATTCCACTACAATGAACAATTAAGAGCTTAAACTTAAAATTATAAAACCACTTGATCGAATAAGCTCGAATTTAGTCAAAACACCGAATACCATATAAGAGCTTAATAAGCAAACTAGAATAAGCAAATAGCTTGACGAGATAAGCACATCTAACAACCTAGTAAGCTTTAGAATGAATTACACAAGAGACACGACAATAAGCTAAAGAAAAATAAGCTAGAAACGAGATCCACAACCTAGTTTAATAAATAAGCCTGAACGTAAACAAAATAAGCATTCAACTTAGTCGAATAAGCAAACTAGATCATTAATAAAGACTTTGATTAAGCTATAAGCGCATAAACATAAGAAATGACAAATCGATTAAGCATTTAAGCTCACAAAAGTTTAATCTAACAATTTAAGCTCACTTTAAACCAAATAAGCTGATACAAATCTTTAATAAGCTAAAAAAAACTAAACTACAACTATAAAAACTAAAAGCCTTAGTGCTGAAAAATGAAGGGAGCTAGTTGTTTAAATAGGAGGGTGAGGGGGTAAAACTGTAAATTGGCCTAATCATTTGAGTCATGAGTAGCCAATCATCGCATTGGATTTTGCCTCGGACTGGGTGATGCATCAAAACCAATCGGATAGGGGCACGTGGATTCACAACTGCTTCATTTGTACGCTTCTTTGTCCGTTCCTTTTAATCAGTTTTGGTGAAATGAATTCATTTAACAAAATACATGCCACGCGTCCAACATTCACTCTTCTATTTCATTGATAGTGGGATCGCACGTGATGCAAAAGAGAATTAATTTTGACGCACGTGAACTGATGTTGTGGTGATGTCAACCCATCTTTATACAGATTTATTCATTTTGGACCTTGGGCTTATTTTTGGGCTTATTTTTGGGCTTATGCAATAAGGGGCTAGCCCGACCCATTTAAATGGGTTACGAGCGGGCCCAATAACATCCTAGGGCACAGATGGACTTGTTTTTGCGTGCTCTTTCCAATGGCATGCTCGAGGGACTTTTCACGACTTTGTCTTGATTTTGAATATTAGGCACTCTTGATCGCGACGAACCCGTAAATACCCGTTTTTGCTCCGTTTTCAATCATTTTTACCTGCAAGACATAAAAATACCAAACAAACATATTTGCAATATAATAAAGAATATTTTAGCATTTTTAATCCATTTTATAGTGTTTTACGGGGTTATAAAGATGTGTGTTTTAGCACACATCAGTCCTATAAAGTTGGTTTTCTTGTAGTGGAACAAGTACTTATCCCCTAAGGTCAAACAATCCTGATTTGGGTATAAGAACAAGGCCAATATCATCATTGACTTTTTGAAAGTACGTTGTCCCCTTACCTAGAATAATCAAATGTAATAGATACGAATATACGAATATACTCGTCCAATCAACCTTGGGACACACACTTATTACCCAACGAGCAAGGTTGCAAAAATCGATTAGGCGAGGATTATTCGGGGATTAATCGGATTGGACTTTTTATACATAAAATTATAATATTTCGAAAATATATCCCCAATTTTCTTGATTTAGCCTATTTTTTTCCGATTTGCTGATTTATCCCTAATTTAGCCGATTTCGATCCGTAATCGAGTTGGCCAATTTAGCCGATTTTTGTCCGATTTGATCGATTTATGCCCGATTAGTCCGATTTATGCCCGATTTGACCGATTTTTATCCGATTAATCGGTATGTTGACTGATTTTTGACCAAAAAGATTAATAAGGCCGATTATTGAAAATCAAGGCGGTTAATCCCCGCCTAGCGCCTAGGCGTCGATTAATCGGCCGCCTAGGCCAATTTTTGCAACACTACCAACAGGCATTACCCAACCCTAGCACTATAAATAGAACTCGTTGTAAAGGAGAAGTGCAAGTTTGTGTAATTAATATTGAATCATTCATAAACACTCTACTCCTCCAAATACAACTAAGTCCCTGAGTCATTCAGTTGATATCTTACAATTGGTATCAATCGCCATGAGATGATTAGTGATGTTTTTGTGTGTGTTTAAAGATTCAAAGTTTTTGTTTTTTCTCTTCTTTATGGTTCACCTACTTACATTCATCATGGGATGATGATTTCAACTTTTATGTGTTAAAAAACCATAAAGGTTTGATTTTTATGATTCCTTAGGTGTATTAGAGGTAAGAAACATAAAAAAGATTTAAACTTTGCTTATTTTTAAGCGTTTTTAAGTTTTTTTAGTGAAAAAGTGTGATAATTGTTGGTTTCGGATTAAAATATTTCAAACTTGTGCAAACTATATCGGTTACACAAACTAGCAACTCTAGTTTGTAGCACAAGTGCTCTAAGAAGGTTTGAAAGAAGAAAGTTGTGATTTTTGTTGGTTCCGGAAGATAAAGACACAAACTTGTGCAAACCATTTCAGTTTTACAAACTAGTAACTCTAGTTTTGTTGCACAAGTCATACAAGAAACCACAAAGAGAACAACTTTGTGGAGAATGTGGTTTGCATGTTTTTTGTATGACTTGTGCAACAAAACTAGAGTTACTAGTTTGTAAAACCGAAATGTTTTGCACAAGTTCGTGTCTTTTTCTTTCGGAACCAACAAAAATCACAACTTTCTTCTTTGAAACCTTCTTAGAGCACTTGTGCTACAAACTAGAGTTGCTAGTTTGTGTAACCAATATGGTTTGCACAAGTTTAAAACTTTTTAATTTAAACAACAATTATCACACTTTTTCACTAAAAACACTTAAAATTCTTAAAAATCAAGTAAAGTTTAAAACTTTTTAATGTTTCTTACCTCTAATACACCTAAGAAATCATAAAAATCAAACCTTTATGGTTTTTGAACACATAAAAATTGAAATCATCCCACCTTGAGTGTATAGGTAGGCGAACCACTTAACTAAAAGAGTAAAACCAAACATTTGAAGCTATAAAACACAAATCACAAAAACCCCACTAATCATCCCATGGTGATTGATACCAATTGTAATATATCATAAACATATCAATAACACTAAGAAAATTTAAAAGAGAGACGTGTGCGAGCGGTGTGCGAGCGAGACTAAAGGTATTCAAGTCCAAGAGAGAAGAGGAGAGAGAGAGCGGAAATGGGTGAGAATCCTAGAGAGAGGAATGACAAGGATGGAAAAGAAACGAAAAAAAGATTAGATTACAAAGTAGGAAAATTATTGTGAGATTTCTTAAAATTCAGGTAAATAATATAATCTTATTTTATTCCTATTTTACCTTTAAGTAAAATTTTACATTTATTTTGGAAAATATTATGCGTCTTATTATCTACCCGATTAATAAATCTTCGTTTCTATTTAAACTTGAGCCGAGTTAAGAATTAACATCCGTTTCGTACCCTTCGTAATTTAATTTTTTCATAAAAGTGTCCCGAATGATGTAGAACCATTTTATCTTATTTGTTTTCACTTCGTGGTTCCACCTTAACTCTCGGAATATTTTACGTTTATACTCGTTGTCCCTAAAGGTGCCCACTTATTCTAAACATAACACAAAATTTATAAATTTTCTCCACATTATGGTGTATCCTTCTTAGGTGTCTTAATTTGACAAATGCTAAGGACACTTGTCCTTAACACTTGCATGTGTTGGATGATAACACATATTATCTCATCACTTCCTATCTAGAATCAAAACAAATCCTCTCCTTCTTTGTCTCTCCCTTGCCGTCCCAAAATAATCACCAAACACCAAATCCATAAAAAAATTTCTAAAGCAATCTCTTAAATCTCTTATGTAATATTGTTCCTTATATTTAGAGCTACATTTGAATACCAAGAAACCATCATTTTTAAGCTTTAGGGGCTGAAGTAAATTGAATTTGGGATTAATAATAATCTTAGGTTTTCAATCTAATTGGGTGTTATAAGGATTCCACTAAAGCTCTTTCATAATCATTCATTCAATCAAGTAAGCCCTAAACCTTTTTATTATTTTTATTTTCATGATGAACTTGATATTTTTGATATGGGTTTTCTGATTTTGATGGGTTTTAGTGTTCTTGAGGTGTTTGTGATGATTGGTATTGCATTAGAATTTAGGATGTTAGAAACACTAGTTGAGTTGTTTGATTGAAAGTTGTTAGGATAGATAAACTGGGACAACAAGTTTATGGTGTGATGTCAAAATCTATTTGGCTTAAGGTCTGTGATTTTATGACTTGGTGTGCTTTTGATGGAGCGGTAACACATCCGGATGACCAAGTTACGTCCAAATTAGCGAAACTAGTCCAAATAGGTGACCTGCAGATAGTTTGTGTTTTAATGGGGAAATTTTGGCTTAAATCCTACTGGTTATTTACATGAATGAATATGTTAATATGTCAGGTACTAGTGGCGAGTTGGATGGAACGCCAACTCTTCCGGATGGTCGAGATACGATCAAAACCGTGGAAACAAACTTAGTGTGTACCCAGAATTTGTAATGCAGATAGTTAGACTTGTAACGAATTTTATTTGGCTTGGAGGCTACTGGATTTTTACATGGATGAAGGGTAAAACATATTAGGACCATGTTGGTTTTTGGATAGAACCATAACCATTCTGGATGAATGAGTTACGATCAAAATGGCAAAACTAACTAGAATTTATGCCCAGATTTTCAAACGAATATATCTTAAAAATTATGAACCTAGGTACTGTTTTTCTAAAACTAAAAGTAGTAGATAATTGATAGACCTAAAATTTAGCTTTTGAATGGGGCTCTAACTAGTTACGGATTGTGAGATATGATCAAAATGGTAAAGCGGAAAATTGTTTCTAAAACTCAGATTGTGTACTTAGGGGTAAATTGGTCATTTCACTTAGGTTCTGTATACATTGGAGTGTTTGGATGATAACATAAGTAAACTAGGTTCATTAAGCTTGATTGAGGTGAAAACCGTTGTTTATACCTATTACGGATTTTGAAATACAAGTCTATTAAGTCGGTGTAGGTGCAGAATTGTATAGTGTCGAATTGCTTTAAACGGTTTAACGAGTATAACGGATTTTATAAAATGGGCAAATAAGTGGGATAAGTGGGCTTATACTTGAAGTTATATTAGATCAGTTCCTAAAGGGATGTTTGGATAAATCTCACTTAGTTAAAAGTAATTAGAAAGCCATATCATGATCATGATTTCTTCATTTTATCTTTTGGTTGTTTTCGCTGTGTGCGTTTTATTTCTTTATACTAGGTCACCATTCTTTCTAGGTGATACTTAAGTGACTGTCTCTTTTAATGTGTTTTTATAAACTGTTTTCGGGGTGAGAATACATACTCGTTTTTCCAAGCAAACTTATTTATTTCTACTACTTAAGCGTTACATGACTATTTTTACTAAAGTTTTTACTTGCTTACTACATAACTTTTAATACATGGTTGATTACTTATGAACCTACTAAAGCTTGATTTGCTTACTACATGATTTGAGACCATTGAATACCTATATATATGAAAACCATGAGTTTTGAACACATTATTTGTTTTGCTTTGGACAAAAGTGTTTTTCAAATTGTATGTTATCCATATTATTGTCTGAATATTATTGCATAAGTTACCGCATTTTCCATTTAAGTCTCTACCAATCATGAACAGTTAATTGCTATTGTAGTAAGCGCGAGTGTTATGGATAGATCTATCAGGACTAACAATCCCCACCTTGAATTTCTGGTCACAAGTTGACCATGGTGCATTTAACATTGTGAGGACAGTTAGGTTGTTGGCAAGCATCCTATATTTCTCTGGGGCACAAAACTAGTTAAGGTTTCGGGGTCATAAGCTTAGTGCAATAATACATGTTTTGGACATGAATTTGTTTCGTAGTCTACTATTACCTAATTCTTGTGGTCCACTACTAAATATTTCTTGATTTATTGAATCACTACTTGGATTTCAGAAATAATACTTTAAAATGTTCTAACGCTACTTTTCTTACTAAAATATTTATTGAATTATTTCAATAATGCTTTTACTTAAACCTATGAATTCACCAACATTATTTTTGATGTTTTACATGTATTTTCTCTGGTTATTATATTGCTGGCTGAGCATTGGGAGCATTTGAGTCGCGCGGATATAAATATTTTTGAAGGCTTTATAATTTAAGTACCATTCGACAAATGTTTTGAAAATGTTTTCTATTACATTTCAAGTGGGACCTATTGTAACTCTAATATTTTATTAAATCGAATGTGACACTTTATTTAAAACGTCCCTTTTAAGGTCGTTTTCTGTAACTTGTGTGTATGAACTATGAAGTAGCACCCCAAGTGGTATTCCGATGCGTTGTGATTTTTGGGGGTGTTACAGAGTGGTATCAGAGCACTGGTTATAGAGAACTAGGTCGTTTTGAAAACCTAAACTATAACCGCTTTTCGAAATTTTTTAAGAGTCTTTCACCATTGTCCGATATCCGTGCGCGCCTGCTTCTTGATCCCTTATAAACTCTCTTTTGCATCTCTAATACTATTTACATGGATAATGAGTATTTAACACTTGGCTATGATTTCGCCCTTTTACGTCTATCTTATGACGTCTTACTATTTACCTTATATCGGCCCGTTATATAAATATTAATCACTTTGATTATCGCGTACTTCTTGATTTCCCATTTACTCCATTGAGCAGTGTTACTGGTATTATATAAGGATACCTATACATATGGGCTATTTTATTTTTAACCTCTTACGATTAACTTCGAATATTTACGCGACTTTACTTTATTCCCTTTTGATGATATTGAAATTAGGCATAGTTTGCCAATTCCACCGATTATTTTACCATTCGACTCCGAGGTTGAACACTCTTCGTATGATTTTGAATCGCACATGTTGTTTTGTAATCCATCATTTTGAAGTCTTCCAGTTGATGGGAGTGCGACTTCAACTTGTCACCTCGGATTGTGCCGCCTTTTGGCACTTACCTTTGGATCGCGATTGAAAAATCATTCCGCCAAGGAGACTCTTTCTTCTCAACGTAACATTGATTTGATCTCGTGCTTTGTTGTGACAATGCTTAAGTAGGCTATATTATAATTATCTAATTGAAATGAATTAGGACGCCTCTTCATTTGAATAAAGAAATTATAAATCACTGAACCATAAATTTCCAAGTCTTATTTACATGGATTAGGACGCCTTTAGATGTAAATAACGATTTGTAAATGAGTGGGCTTAAGTGTATGGCGTTCGTACGAACAACCTTCTTTCGATTTGTAGTCCGTTTGTACGAATAATTCCTTTTCTTCGTTCATCAAATCATTATCGTTATTACCTTCATTCAACCGAATCTTTAGACTTCTTTCGGTTCGTAATTTTTTCATTCGATTATTCCAAATGCGTATCCGACAAGGAATGCGTCTCTTTTAACAAGTAATTCGTCCGTACGAAATCATTTATTGTTTTTACTCCTCTAATCGCTATCATTATTACTTTTATACAAATGACTATTTGAACTTCTTTCGACTCAAGATTTGTTATATGGATTTTTTCGAATGTGTATCAACCGTTGCGAACTTGATAAGCTAATAGTAATGAACCATAACCGCTTCCAAGAATTGAGGACTTGTTAAATTTTTCGTTTCCAATGGCCTTTTCTTCGAGTCATGTATTTTGTCATTTCTTTTAAGGATCCTTACGACAATCAATTCGTTCGCTCACGCACATTGCATATATTTGATTCTTTGACTATTGTTTATTCAATTTTCGTTGGAACTCATGTCGAGGACCAGAGTTCACATGGAAGCGTAAGGATCATTTCAAGACTCAGTACCTGCACCTTTTCATCTCTACCTCGTCTGCAGTCGCTAGTTGAACTCTGGGGACTAGAGTTCCCTTAGGGGGATCGACGTTGAGATTTTGTAAAATTTAGGTAAATAATATAATCTTATTTTATTCCTATTTTACCTTTAACTAAAATTTTAATTTTACTTTGGAAACTATTATGCGTCTTATTATCTACTCGATTAATAAATCTTCGTTTCTATTTAAACTTGAGCCGAGTTAAGAATTAACATTCGTTTTGTAACCTTCGTAATTTATTTTTTTCATAAAAGTGTCCCGAATGATGTAGAACCATTTTCATCTTATTCGTTTTCACTTCGTGGTTCCGCCTTAACTCTCAGAATATTTTATGTTTATACCCGTTGGCCCTAAAGGTACCCATTTATTCTAAACATAACACAAAATTTATAACATATATAAATTTTCCCCACATTATGATGTATCCTTCTTAGGTGTCTTAATTTGGCAAATGCTAAGGACACTTGTCCTTAACACTTGCATGTGTTGGATGATAACACATATTATCTCATCACTTTCTAGTTAGAAATCAAAACAAATCCTCTCCCTCTTTGTCTCTCCCTTGCCGTCCTAAAATAATCACCAAACACCAAATCCATCAAAAAATTTCTAAAGCAATATGTTAGATCTCTTATGTAATCTAGTTCTTTATATTTAGAGCTACATTTGAAGACCAAGAAACCATCATTTGTAAGCTTTAAGGGCTGAAGTAAATTGATTTTGGGATTAATAATAATCTTAGGTTTTCAATCTAATTGGGTGTTATAAGGATCCCACTAAAGCTCTTTCATAATCATTCATTCAATCAAGTAAGCCCTAAACCCTTTTATTAATTTTATTTTCATGATGAACTTGATATTTTTGATATGGATTTTCTGATTTTAATGGGTTTTAGTATTCTTGAGGTGTTTGTGATCATTAGTATGGCATTAGAATAATGTTAGGATGTTAGAAACACTAGTTGGGTTGTTTGATTGAAAGTTGTTAGGATAGACAAATTGGGACAGCAGGTTTATGGTGTGATGTCGAAATTTATTTGGCTTAAGTTCTGTGATTTTATGACTTGGTTGGGTAGATCAACATACAAGGTGTATGTGGTTCTTTGGATGGAGCGGTAACTCATCCGGATGACCAAGTTACGCCCAAACTAGTAAAACTAGTCCAAATAGGTGACCTGCAGATAGTTTGTGTTTTAATGGGGAAATTTTGTCTTAAATCCTACTGGTTATTTACATGATTGAATAGGTTAATATCTCAGGTCGTAGTGACGAGTTGGATGGAATGCCAAATCTTTCGAATGGTCGAGATATGAACAAAACCGTGGAAACAAAGTTAGTGTGTACCCATAATTTGTAATGCAGATAGTTAGACTTGTAACAAATTTTATTTGGCTTTGAGGCTACTGGATTTTTATATGGGTGAATGGTACAACATATGAGGACTATGTGGTTCTTTGGATAGAACCATAACCATTTTGGATGAAATAGTTAAGATCAAAATGGCGAAACTAACTAGAATTTGTGCCCAAATTTTCAAACGAATATATCTTAAAAATTATGAACCTAGGTACTGTTTTTGTAAAACTAAAAGTTGTAGACAATTGATAGACTTAAACTTAAGTTTTTGAATGATGTTCTAACTAGTTACGGATTGTGAGATATGATCAAAATGGTGAAGCGGGAAATTGTTTCCAAAACTTAGATTGTATACTTAGGGGTAAATTGGTCATTTCACTTAGGTTCTGTATACATTGGATTGTTTAGTTGACAACATCAGTAAACTAGGTTCATTAAGCTTGATTGAAGTGAAAACCGTTCGTTTATACCTATTACAGATTTTGAGATAAAAGTCCATTAAGTCGGCGTAGGTGTAGAATTTTATAGTGTCAAATTGCTTTAAACGGTTTTACGAGTATAACAGATTTTATAAAATTGGCAAATAACTGGTATAAGTGGGTTTATACTTGAAGGTATATTAGATAAGGTCCTAAAGGGATGTTTGGATAAATATCACTTAGTTAAAAGTAATTAGAACACCATATCATGATCAAGATTTCTTTATTTTATCTTTTGGTTGTTTTCGTCGTGTGCGTTTTATTTCTTTATACTAAGTCACCATTCTTTTTAGGTGATACTTAGGCGATCGTGATTTCACGCCATCTTTGATCTAACTTTAGTACTTACTACTCCATTGCTTCTCGGTGAGTTCATAGCCCCACCTTTTCTCTTTTAATGTTTTTTTTATAAACTGTTTTCGGGGTGAGAATACATGCTCATTTTACCAAGCAAACTTATTGATTTCTACTACTTGAGCGTTACTTGACTATTTTTACTAAAGCTTTTACTTGCTTACTACATGACTTTTAATACATGGTTGATTACTTATGAACCTACTAAAGCTTGATTTTCTTACTACATGATTTAAGACCATTGAATACCTATATATATGAAAACCGTGAGTTTTGAACACATTATTTGTTTTGGTTTGGACATAAGTGTTTTTCAAATTGTATGCTATCCAGATTATTGCCTGAATATTATTGCCTAAGTTACCGCATTTGCCATTTAAGTCCCTACGAATCATGAACCGTTAATTGCTATGGTAGTAAGCGCGAGTGTTATGGATAAATCTATCAGGACTGACAATCCTCACCTTGAATTTCTGGTCACAAGTTAACTATGGTGCATTTTAACATTGTGAGGACAGTTAGGTTGTTGGCAAGCATCCTATATTTCTCTGGGGCACAAAACTAGTTAAGGTTTCAGGGTCATGAGCTTAGTGCAATAATACATGTTTTGGACTACTAAATTTGTTTCGTAGTCTACTATTACCTAATTCTTGTGGTCCATTACTGAACATTTCTTGATTTATTGAACCACTACTTGGATTTCAGAAATAATACTTTGAAATGTTATAACGATACTTTTCTTACTGAAATATTACTTGAGTTATTTCAATACTGCTTTTACCTAAACCTATGAATTCATTAACATTATTGTTGACGTTTTTGCAAGTATTTTCTCAGGTTATTATATTGCTAGCTGAGCATTGGGAGCATTTGAGTCGCGCGAATATAAATATTTTTGAAGGCTTTTTAATTTATGTACCATTCGACAAATGTTTTGAAAATGTTTCTGTTACATTTTAAATGGGACCTATTGTAACTCTGATATTTTATTAAATCGAATGTGACACTTTATGTAAAACGTCCCTTTTAAGGTCATTTTCTGTAACTTGTGTGTATGAACTATGAAGTAGCACCCCAAGTGGTATTCCGCTGCGTTGTGATTTTTGGGGGTGTTACAATCATCAACCCCTTCCTTACCCTTAGCCCTCTATTTATACTTGTAGTGGGAAAATGATGTTCGTCTATATACGTTACCAAACAAATAACCCTCAAATATATATAATATAATATACGTAAGCTAAGTATTATACAAATTATTCTTAGGAAAGAATAATAAGTAATCAACACGGGTATCGTTCTCCTCGGTGAGAGGTGAATGGAAATTCACGTTTATATCAGGAATAGAGCTTGATTTTCATAAAAGATTTGGGTTTGGTTTCTAATTCTACTAACGCAAATGGAAAGTAAATTTAAGGCACGCTAATCTAAAAAGGCACAATTATAACATTAACCATTAAAACGATAACGAGAATTTTAAAAATGCGACTAAAACCTAAATTATCAAATTTTAACCCTAAAAATGTAAATTTAATTTCTAACAGTCATAAATGATAAAAAATAATTTTAGAAAAAAGAATTATATTTTTTGGACTTTTATTTTATTTTTTATGAACTAAAAACTAATTTAATCTAAAAATATTATTAAAAATATTAAACTAATTTATAAAAATCTGAAAAATTTAAGAAAGATGATTTTAACTATTTAAAACTTAAGAAAAATAAAACGGGAAAATAAGCTAAACCGAATAAGCTGTTAAATAAGCTAAAAAGCTAAAATTGAAAAACTTGCATAAGTAATTAAGGGTGCAAAGGTTTAACAGAAAAGTCCCAAGGGCATAGTGGTAGAGGCGTTGGTGTGTGAAGGAGAGGTCACAGGTTCGACCCCTGTGACCTTTCTTTTTATGAAACATTTTTTTAATATTTCTTTTTGAAATAAAACCAACATATAAGTAAAAATAAGCTATTTTAATAAAAGGACTTGTTACTAAGACTTAATAGATAAACCAGAAATAAGCTAAAGAAAAAGTGACAGATTTGGCCTTTAAGATTTTGAAGAAATAAGCTAAAATTATGTGGACATTTTGACTCAAAAAAACAACTATAAAACTAAATAAGCTGAAACAGTCTTAGACCCTAACCTAATAAGCATAAAGGAAAAGAAATAAGCAAAACAAATAAGCTGTAAGAGCACTAAAAAAACATATAGACAACAGACATTGAAAAGTCTAAAAGGACTTTATACAAAATTTTAAGCTAGATATTTAAACAAATAAGCACTTCAGAAAAAGCTACTAACCAAAAATAGATGAAACTCTATACCTAAAAGACTTAAATAAGCTGGACTTAAACAAATTAGAACAAGAAATAAGCTAGAAAAAGAATTTGAGAAAGACAGATACTACTACTAGCATGTTTAGCTTTTTAGCTTTTATTTGGAATTAAAGACAGATTTGCAGCTTAATTTAAAGGCTCAATAAGCAAATTCTAGAGCTAAAACCTATAAACAGATTGAACTTATAATGTGCTAAGCTTAATCCAACCAAATTAATCCTAAATTAAGCTATGACTTTTCCTAAAATAAGCTGCATAAACAGCCCCTCAAATCCTTAAAATCTCATGACTATTTTTGGCAATAGTATCTTAAAGGCTAAACCAAGCCTAAACTGATTCACTTTGGCACATTATGAGCCAAATTGAGCATTAAAACAACACTTGAAATGCAAATAAAAGGACTTAGCTTAATATTGCAGTTTTAGGAAATTATTAAAATGGCAGCTTTAAGAAACTTATTAAAACAGACTTCAAACTTAAGAAAACTACAATTAAACATACTAAAACTAAACTTAAGGCTTAATTTGAGCTTAATCAAGCTATCCTAATAACCAAAAGTAGCACAAGCAGTTTTAACTGCTTGTGCCAAACACCCCTTTAATTTTTTAAATACCAAAAACTGATTATAAAAACTTGTAAAACATGAAAACAGATTTAGCATAAGGTTTTTTAAGACATTTAAGCAATAAAATCAAAAAGTAAAGCACTTAACAATAAGTTGGAACAAAATGCATATGTTTGGATTTTTGAGACTGATTTTATCAAAACTAAGTAATACTTAAAATCAATAGATGAAAAGCTTTAAACTAAATCAAATAAGCAACATTAAAACTGAATAAGCAAAATTTAAAGCACAATTAAGCAGTTAAATAAGCAAATGTTAGCCTTAAAATATTGTGTCGAACATGAAGTTCGTCCATTATGTATTTTAGTCTCGGTCAATCAATTAGTTAACGTTGTAATAGGAAAGTATCGAGAATCGGGCTCGATAGTTAATCTAATATTGTATACGTTTCGGGTTTAATCCCAAGTAAAACCCGAGCCCGGGTCCTAGTCAAATATCCCGAACGTCACTTAATGTGTTGGGTATATAAATAACTTTTCCACCTAGGAAAAGTTAGTGGTTGATTTCATTTCTAAATAATTCTTTTTCTCATTTCTCTCTAACCTCTCTCTTCTTTCTCTCTCTAGAAATCATCTCACTCTCTTTTTATATTTCTTAATCTAGATTCGTGTATGATATGAAGTGTATGTGTTAAATGGATCCTACAATTGGTATCAGAGCTTCAAGGGTGGATTCGTGTTTGATTTGTGGTTCAAAATTCGTGGTTTGTTTTTTTGTTTTTTTTTGTTCGAAAAATATACCAAGAAAAATCAAGATTTGATCTTTGTTTGTGGTTAAAGATGTTAAAGACTTGTACTTTCAGGCTTAGAACTATCCCTTGCATCATTACTAGGTGGTTTTAACATCATTTCGTGGCTTTCAAGAATGGTTGATGATTTTTTTCTTGGCTGCGTTTTGTCTAACTGAAACGGTGTTCTTGATTGCGTTTTGGTCATTGCGTTTTGCTCTCATTGCGTTTTGGTCATTGCGTTTTGCTCTCACTGCGTTTTGTTCATTGCGTTTTGTTCATTGCGTTTTGTCTCAAGGTTGCGTTTTGCTCATTGCTTTTTGTCTCAAGGTTGTGTTTTGTCTCAAGGTTGCGTTTTGTCTCAAGGTTGCGTTTTGTCTCAAGGTTGCATTTTGTCTCAAGGTTGCGTTTTGCTCATTGCGTTTTGTCTCAAGGTTGCGTTTTGTCTCATTGCGTTTTGACTAAAGACACTGCGTTTTGTCCATTGAAAACCCTTGTTTTAAAAACCTAATTTCTCAAATTTGGGAATCTATTAATCATTGTCTAATCAAAACATAACATCAAGACAAACAAGAACTTAAAAGACAATCAAATCTAACAACAATCAAACCATAAACAACAAACAATCAATCATTCACGGTTTTCTATTGATTTTGTAAAATCCTGTTAAATTTTTATCGGTTCTAATCATAGACTTGTAAAATCCCGTGAACGACTATTGTATTCAAAACCACAACATCAATCACATCACATCCACTTAAGATCTAACAAAATCTTTTCACTTAATCGCGATAAAATGGAAAAGAATGATACTTATCTTCTGTGTTCGGAATCAGAAGAACAACAAATGAAAAACTAATTCAAGGACAAATCAAAGACAAGTTGCATGGTTATTTTTCAACGACTTCATTCACACCTCAAGCGTCTTTCAAACAACGACTTAAAAGGAAGTCGAACCGAGAATGGATTCGGACGCGTGTTTGCAACACTCTTTGGTCAAGATTTTGAGATTTTTACAGGCATGATGTTCCTAAACATGGATCAACTTCAAAAGCAACTTGATAACAACGAATTTCAAGAGATTGGATCCATGGCTTCTTTTAAAGTTCTCGAGAGAAATCAGCTTCAGTTGTTCTTTCAAGGTCAAAGATTTAATTGAAGTGAATATTTTTAATGTACACGCAACTACTTTCTTACTTACACTCAACTTGATATTCCAGAGATTCTCGTGTGAGACCACTGGTCTAATTCATGGATTATGTCAAAAAGTCGATTGATGAAAAGAGCATGCATAAAAGAGAGATAAAAGCAGGGTGAATGAAAAAACAGTTGCAGACGACCAATGGAAAAAGGATTGATTCGAGGTAAAGCATTAGATGCTTTTAGTCTTTTTATCATTGAAGCAATGGGACCAAAATAACAAAAGAAGGACTACAGCTTGAAGATCAGGGAATGATGGGACATCAGACCTATATATGATGAAGAGTCAATGGCTGAGGTACAAATGACTGCTGATGATAATGTATCAGCTACAGGGACATTGCATACTGAGATCCTGAAATCCAATAATGAAAGGGAGAAGGTTGACCAGAATGCTGATCAATGTTATGGACACACGTCCTTTGACTGCTAAATTAATGATAACAGTGACAACTGACTCTCTAAATCAATTACTCGAGTCTATAAATGTTTGTCTAAAAAGAATTTTGCCTAGTGTTAAAATGATTTTGCAAAACTCGAAGCCATTGTATTAATCTTGAACTACAAATGGAAACAATGTTTTATAAATAGGGCAACAGAGTAAAATTTTTAAAGAAGAAGAAAAGTAAGAAGCCAAAGTTTAGATTTGTCAACGATGTAACTGACATATAAACATAAAATTGGAACATGTGTGGCTAAATTACATGCAGAGATTATGAGATGGTTACATAAGGAAAACGAGCACTTGAAACAGACTTACAAAGATTTTTTGATACTTTTCCCCATCAAAAGGGACACGAGTGTTCAGTCCAAAGACAAAAGACCTTTAATGGCACAACGAACAACAAGTTAATGAAAAATGTTGATGTACTAGCTCTGATTCAAAAAAAGGGGTTTTGCAATTGCAGCATTAAAAAATGAGTTAAGGAAACTAACAGGAAATAGTGTGAATACTAAGTTTGCAAAACCATCAATCTTGGGGAAACCAGTTTTACAACCACATAGAAACCAGTTCGTTGTTAGACAACCGACTGCGTTTAAATCTGAACGACCCAAAATTTCAAAAGAACGGTTTGCCTCCAAGTTGATTGAGAGTATACGATTTGTCCACATAAAACCAGTCACTACACATTATCTGCCTAAGAGAAGAGAATCTGCCCCTGCAAAACCTCATTACATGATTGCAACTAGCTCATCTAGGTATAGCTCAAACGACATTGTTCATAATCACTACCTAGAGGAGGCTAAGAAAAAGACACAAGAACACTCTAGGATCCCTAGAAATTTTTCTGACACCAAACATTTTGTTTGCTCGACATGTCAGAAATGTGTCTTTAATGCCAATCATGACGCTTGTGTAATAAAATTCCTGAAAGAAGTCAACTCTCGCCTTCGCCTTAAGGTTTCCATCCAATAAGACAACGAACAGATACCAATCACCGTTGTGGAATTAAGGGTTGCAACGAAACCAAATAGACAGATCCCAATAGGACATAAGTTTTCAAATAAAATGGACTTCCACTGTGCATGAGAAAATATATCAAGATCCTTGATCGTTGTATTATGGTGGAACCAACGGGTAGAATTCTCAAGCTTTTTGTATTAGATGGGGTTCCATCGGAAAGGTATTCACCTATCGCAAACAAAGTTTGACAGTTGAACCCCAATGGTTCAAATAGAAGATATCACTAACAATGTGGTAAACGAAAAGCTCTTGATGTTAGTGCATGGTTACTCTCTTTAAGCACAGGTACATCGTTTCAATCCTATAAGGGATGGACTCAGAGTTTAGGTTGCGAAAAGGACAGATATATTTGAAAAAGGGAGTAATAGGGAATTCTGATTGCTGATCAAAACACTAATGACGTTTGTAACAGCAGTTTCAAGCTCGGTCAGTAATGTAAATTAGCGCTCTGTTAAAATATACACTTCAGGCCCTGGTCCGCAATGTTCAAATGAAGTCTATTCACATCTGTTTAGGCCCTCGTTCTTCATCAATGTCTTATGATCAGTTTAACCCGTTCAGATACTCGGAATCATGACCACAGAATGAACCGTAAGTTCAAAGCTGGTTCCACAAAGTGTTCTCTAGCAGTCAAGACAGCATACATCACGACAAGGTTGGAATATTACTATTCACTTATCATAGCAATGCTGAGGGACAACAGGTAAATTATAATATAAATACAAAAATCTGGAAAAATAGAAAAAAGTTTCCCAAGAAGATTCTTCTCGACATGTCTCTTGGAATCGAAAACATTTAAGTGCTTAGACATGTCGAATTAAACATTGACACTGGTGTGTAAATGAAGTATCGAGCTGAGAGTTGCAATAGTTTCAAAACATGTCTTTTCTCATTTTCTAATGGCTTATGTGCAAATATCTAGTTACATAACCCAGGACTTCAAATAAAGGTAAGGGTTTATTACTTATCTCACACCGAGAAATTTAACGTTTCTCGGTTCTTGAGCTGTTTCTTATTAAGACATTCATGTTTTTTAGCTCAAGAAAAAGGATGTTTACGTATCAGTGCGCTTTCCCTTAGCGTTTGAGTAGATGTCCTTAACATTTGGTTTTTCAATGTTGAACACAATTTTTCAAGAATTTCTCGATGACAATTATTAATCTTTCAAATCTGTGTTGTTTCAACACTCCAACCCTCTCAAAGTTTTTTCACCAATGACATCAATTTCTCAATTGGTCTTATTTTTGTGGGGGAGTTTTCAAAAACAAAGTTTTAATGTTTTTGGATACTATCAACAATGACCAAAATAACTTTTATGTATTCAAATAATTATCTAAATGTTCCAAACATTATGTCTGTAATATTGTTCTCCCCATAGAATTTTCAGACATATTTTAACACAGGATTTCAAAAACTAGGTGTTTATTATTTAAAATAAGGGATTAAAAGTTAATTAAAAATATAATCTATTCGACTCAATGTGCTTGAAAAGTAAAAAGAAAAGGTTTTATGGTTGAATCTTATACCAAACAACATCATTCATTTCACGACCAATTCTGAAGTCTTAAGGTGGTTAGGTTAGGAAATCAATCCTATGATCCAATCAGAACCGGAAGGATACTACCCATGGATATCCAGAGTTTAGAATTGCAGTTCTTAGGTATGTTAGGAGATGAGTGTATATGGGAATAATGCCGTCTTAAGATTGGCTAACGGCTGGAACAATTCACAACAAGGTGTTAGTAATGAACGTATTGGTAAGCATTTGAATGGCATTGAGAATGAAAAAGAAATGTATGGTTAAATAAAGGGTGTAACCAAAGAAGCCCTCCAACAATTAAGGCAGAAAGAAACAGGTTTCAATACATATGCTGTCAGAATCACAAGTTGATTGCTGACATTGAAAACAACATCATGGACCCAGTGATGCAATGCACAACCCTTCCCAGCCATTCGGGTTTCTCTCAACAGAAACTTGTCTCATTTGTCACGGAGATACACAAGTTATCTATTGACATCTCACTCCAAGATCGTTGATATTGAACAGGTGGCAATATGCTCCAGCCTCCGAGTACTAAAACCAAAATGCTCTAATCGAGTCTAGAGCCAAGAGATCAATCAAAATCTCGTCAGCTAGGAACACAATTCCGTTTCAAAACCCTTGTTGAACATCATAAAGTTTACAAGAGGTCTACGTAATTCATGTGATGTTTACTTAAAATTCGAGTGATTTACTTATGTATTCACAATGAAGATGGAAATCCTGCTTGAGCTTGCAAATAAACAGCTCTTGATAGGTGACTTGCTAGATTATATACGAATCAAACTTGTGACAACTGGATATCGATTTGGTCCAGTAAATGAATTAACGGTTGATGAATTTTGATATAAAGCTTAAAACTCCCGATGTGTTACAAAAATGCTTTTACAAGTAACACGTCGATTGATTTTCAAATCAATTTTCTTGATTATCACTAACGTAAACCTGCAGGTTAAAACGGTGGTGACGGTATCCCAATCAACCAAAGTCGATTCATTACCACATATTCATGCTCATTCTACAAAGATAATCTATCATGAAAGCTCAAGATTCAAAGACAAAGACTTCTGCAAACTCTGATTTGAAGCTTTCAAGATGAGGCATAGTATCAGAATGTTGGTCAAAGACACACGATCGCAAGATGGCATAGACGATAAAGACAATGACAAAGGCTCAAAGTCTAGATCGCAAAGCATGAAGGAACAAGCCTACAACAATGAACAAGAGAAAGACCAAGACCACATGTGTGCTTATAGACATAAAGCTAATTCATTGATCTCATGAAGGAGTGTCATCAATGAACTCACTTCGGGGGAGATTGTTAGCCTCAAAATATTGAGTCGAACATGAAGTTCGTTCATTATGTATTTTTGAGTCTCGGTCAATCAATCAATTGTTTACGTTGTAATAGGTAAGTATCGGGAATCGGGCTCGGATAGTTAATCAATTAAATTGTTATGTCTTCGGGTTTAACGCAAGCAAAACCTTGAGCCCGGGTCCATGTCAACATATCCGAACGTAACTAATGTGTCGGTGGTATATAAATAACTTTTCCATCCTAGGAAAAGGTAGAATGGTTTATTTCAGTTTCTAAATAATTATTTTTTCTCATTTTCTTCTTCTTTCTCTCTCTAGAAATCATCTCATCTCTTTCTTATATTTCTTGATCTAGTTCCGGATGTTATGAAGTGTTTGTGTTAAAGGGATCTTACGCAAAGCATTAAAATAGCTTAATATGTGACATTAGAATGTCTAAACCTTTGTCCTTCGGCTCAATTAAGGACTAAATCTCTTAGAGCTAATCAACTAGTCTCTCAGTTTATCAAAGAAAGCTGGTAAGAAACCAATAAGTCCTTCCCTTTTTGGCTTATCCATCAAAAGCTTATCATGACCTTTTTAGATTTAAGTAAGTGATTGAGAGGTAAGACTCAGTTAAGCTTTTACAAAGCTTAATGAGTGAGGGTAAAAGCGATATAGGGTAATAAGAGCTTATTCAAGCTTATCTCAATAATTCAAACAAAAAATTTGCATTAAAGTTAAACCGAATTTTTAAGGAAAACTTGGATTTATTATTCAAAGAAGTTTACATTGCTTTTTAAAGGAAATTACATGAATATTAAAATTACAATAAGCGGGAAAATAAGCTAATTACAATACTTAATTGCTTAATTAAAACTAATCCTATACTACCCACATCTCTCTGTGTGTTTCCTTCACTTTCCTATTTATAGTGAAGAGGGGAACCTTCTAGCCCTTAGGATGCTCCCCCATCTTCAATCAATCCTGTCCCTGGATATTTTAATCATCTCTTTCCACCCTTGGATCTCTTACACGTCAAATCCAACTAATTAGTACTGCCTTGGGTTGTCACCTGCGTGATAAAATAGGAGTCAGAGGTGTTAGGACTCTCTAGAAGCTTCACTGAGCGTGGTGAGGGAGTAGGTTTACCCTGCGGTGAAATGATGGAGGGAAAATGGTGAAGTTGGACATTAATCTTATTTTGGAATTACACATTTGACCCGTGTTTGACCTATGTTTATAATTGGATATTGGATCCGGGTATGGAGTTAGGGCTTTTGGATATTATTTTGGGCAGGATCTGGAATTGGAATTTATTTTTATAAAGGTTTAGGTTTTTATAAGTATTTATTCTTAATGGGCTGACCAGGCCCATTAAAATGGGTACGAAGTTATACGAGTTGGCAATAAGTTTAAATAACGCTTCGGCTTCATTTTTTCGCGGCTCTTTCCATTCCCGTGCTCGGTTTTGTCTGTTTTGCCTTTGTTTTTGTCCTTTTATTTAATATCCGTACCTGCAAGACACAATTCACGAAATACACATATACAATGCATTTTTTATGTATTTTTGGTCATTATTGGTCTTTTAAGCTCGTTTTGTTTAGGTAAAAGGTATGTGTATTTAAGCACATACCAAAATCCCTCATACTAAGCTATTGCTGTGTCCTCACGCAATGTCATAAACAAACTTAGAAAACCAAAAATTTCCACCCTGTTAGACTAATTACCTCAAAAATTAGCTAAGTGTTCATCTAAGGGGATTAAGAAATCACTAGTTTTGAAAAGCTCCCTGTTTTATCATTTTTATGCATTTATTATCATTCATACATGTCATAACTTCATGGAACAAGAGATTACTAAAGAGGATTAAATCATCGTCCTTGATTTTTCTCGGGCCAAACAGCTTAAAAAACGAAATCATTGTTATATACAATTTAAGATGTAACATACTCATATTGCTAATTGTGTATGCATAGCTACTTTCCGCTCCCTTATTCCTAAATCCTCTAAAGATTTTTTTATTATTATTTGTGACAAATAAATTAATGTCTTATTCTCATAAAGTAAACCTGGTTTAGACCACAATTAGTTTGAAATTCTTTCCTAAAAAGATGACATGGTAAGAATAAGGTCCACATTATAGGTTTTTTATTTTGCACGATTTATGGGGTTATACTTTTAGATAATTCCCGAAGTCAAAATTTTGGCTTTATTATTATTATTATTATTGCAACATTATTAAACCTCGGTCCTTTAAACAACTGCCACATCGGTATGCGAGCCGACCATGGTCTAGGAGTCTTATTTTGACCTCGGTGATCCTCAACCTTTTTGAAGGCTGCAACATCGGTTGTGAGCCGGCAAGATGCAGCAAACTTTTATCAGTCTCGGATTATTACTATGTGCCTTATTTTAGAAGATTGCCACGATCGGTTATGAGCGGCAAGAGGTAGTAAAACTTTTATCAGGCCCCAATTTTATTATTATTATTACCCTTCCACCTTTAAAACAAAGAATACCACATCGTTATGAGCCGTGGCTAGAGGTATGTGTAGTGGTTCTTATTTCGGCTTCGGATTATTTCATAACTTTATAGCTATTGTCGTGTCCTCACGCAATGTCATAAATACAAACTTAGAAAACCAAAAATTTCAAACCCCCTAGACTAATTACTTAGAAAAGTAGCTAAGTGTTCATCTAGGGGATTAAGAAATCATTAATTTTGAAAAGCCCCCCGTTTAACCATTTTTATACATTTATTATTCATACATTCATAACATAACTTTACGGAACAAGAAATACTAAAAAGGATAAATTCATCGTCCTCGATTTTTCACCCGCCCCAAACCAAGCTTAAAAACGAAATCATTGTTAAATATAAGTTAAAATGCTAACACTACTCATGAATGCTAATTGTGGATGCATAGCTACTTTCCGCTCCCTTATTCCTAAGTCCTCTAAAGATTTTATTCTTATTATTTGTGACAAATAAATTAATGTCTTATTCACATAAAGTATAACCCGGTTTAGACCACAATTAGTTTGAAATCCTTTCCTAAAGAGACGATATGGTAAGAATAAGGTCCACATTAAGGTTCTAATTTCGCATGATTTAGGGGTTATCCTTTTTAGATAACCCCGGAGTCGAAATTTGGCTTTATTATTATTATTGCAACATTATTAAACCTCGGTCCTTTAGAAGGCTGCAACATCGGTTGTGAGCCGGCAAGATGCAGCAAACATATTTCGACCTCGGTAATTTCCTCAACCTTTTAGAAGGCTGCAACATCGGTTGTGAGCCGGCAAGATGCAGCAAACTTTTATCAGTCTCGGATTATTACTATGTGCCTTATTTAGAAGACTGCAACATCGGTTGTGAGCCGGCAAGATGCAGTAAACTTTTATCAGCCCACAGTTTTATTATTATTATTACCTCCACCCTTTAAACGACTACCACATCGGTTGTGAGCCGGCAAGAGGTAGTGGTCTTATTTCGGCTTCGGTTTATTACATAACTTATTATTATTAGCCAAATTTCAAGTCCTGTGGTCTTTTAACAACTGCCACATCGGTATGCGAGCCGACCATGGTCCAGGAGTCTATTTCCCCACAACACTGACAAAACCTCGATGTGTACCTTACTTTCACCAGAAGGAATCTCTACGAAGTGATTTAAACTAAGAATCGCAAAAACCTAAAGTAACTTTATTTATTCAACAATTATATAAAGTTTATTAAGCTGATGGGAGCAAAAAGCCACAATTAACCTTTATGAGCCTTAAAGAGTTCCAACTACTCTATGTTTAGCATCTAACTTATATAAAACTCTATCATTTCTCGTTCTTCGCAAATTTAAAATCTTTAATAAAAAGATCCGCGAATGCTTAGTCTAATAAAACAAGCTTTGCATATTTAAAGTCTATCATGGAAACTTGCAAAAACTCTTGGCTTTTTCAAGCTAGAATTCGCGTTGTAAAGCTTTTTGTATAAAAGACTAGCAAAAGCTTAAAATTATATAAGTTAAGGGGCAAGCTAGAGCGCAACATGCTCGATCAAGTCAAAATTTATTCCTAAAAAGACAAAACTATTTGTCGAAACACTTATTCTATTTTTGAAAAAAAAAAAATTGGCATATTTTTGCTACTTTTGGTGGAAAAACGGGGTTACGCGAAGAAAAGGCAAAAACAAGTAAGATAAAATCGAAAGATCCTAAATCCCCCATACTAAGCTATTGCCGTGTCCTCACGCAATGTCATAAATATAAACTTAGAAAACTAAAAATTTCAAACCCCCTAGACTAATTACTTAGAAAAGTAGCTAAGTGTTCATTTAGGGGATTAAGAAATCATTAGTTTTGAAAAGCCCCCCGTTTAACCATTTTTATACATTTATTATTCATACATTCATAACATAACTTTACGGAACAAGAAATACTAAAAAGGATAAATTCATCGTCCTCTATTTTTTACCCGCCCCAAACCAAGCTTAAAAACGAAATCATTGTTAAATATAAGTTAAAATGCTAACACTACTAATGAATGCTAATTGTGGATGCATAGCTACTTTCCGCTCCCTTATTCCTAAGTCCTCTAAAGATTTTTTTCTTATTATTTGTGATAAATTAATTAATGTCTTATTCACATAAAGTATAACCCGGTTTAGACCATAATTAGTTTGAAATCCTTTCCTAAAGAGACGATATGGTAAGAATAAGGTCCACATTAAGGTTCTAATTTCACGTGATTTAGGGGTTATCCTTTTTAGATAACATCGGAGTCAAAATTTGGCTTCAAACTTTTATCAGTCTCGGATTATTACTATGTGCCTTATTTAGAAGACTGCAACATCGGTTGTGAGCCGGCAAGATGCTGTAAACTTCTATCAGCCCACAGTTTTATAATTATTATTACCCCCACCTTTTAAACGACTACCACATCGGTTGTGAGCTGGCAAGAGGTAGTGGTCTTATTTCGGCTTCGGTTTATTACATAACTTATTATTATTAGCCAAATTTCAAGTCCTGTGGTCTTTTAACTACATAGACAACGGTAGCGAGCCGTCAGGAATCGGTAGCCTATCACAGCGAAGTAGAAACTCAATCTCATCAACGTCGCCACTCTCGATGTTCTCTAACACCTCATCAAAAAGGATTACGTCATTTTTATTAATGTGGGGTTTTTTTTTTTTTTGTGTGTTGTTTTTTTTTTTTTTGTGTGTGTGGGGTTGTTGTGTGTGTTTTTTAAAAAAAAAAAAAGATGTATTCGTCATCGAATTTGAAAAGAGGGTTTGAGTAAATTTTAACTTTATCTTTCGAAACGACCTCATCGGATAGTGACTCGTCATCACTAGAGTATAAAATCTTCATGTTGAATAGAAGAGAGTTAAGAAAGTCGTGTTTTTTCCTCATAAACGTTAGAAGCTAAATCACAATCACTATCACTCTCAGATGTATCCTTGGACTCACTTGAGATTGGAACAAGGTCCTCAACACTAGACTTTATTACTTCGTCCGATTCCTTTTCAGGAATAGTGCTAAGATGCTCAACCCTTATGATGAGAGAGTCCTCGGGCTCCAAAGTTGGTAAACGGGTGTGATTGCAATAACGGATGTATTTGAGTATCAATTTCATTCAAAGAATAGTAACTTCCTCGCTTAATCATATGTCTTCATCGTCAATCATAGCAAAAAGATTTGAAAAGTTGACAGAAGGATAAGTACTAAGATTAGCCACTTTCTCAAGATCCTGAAGCTCTTTCTTTTTATTGATCTCAATACTTATTCTATTGAATTTACCTTTAAGTTCATCAATCATACTTTCACATTCCCTTCTAAAACGAATACCTATTTTTTTATTACGATAATCTTTAATTTGTAAGTCATTACTTAAACTTAACATTCATCTAAATATTACTGCTTTAGATCCTCCATATTTTGGATACTCATTTCTTGAAGATGTGATTTATCGATGCTAGCCGCCTGCTTTTGTTGAAGTAACTTTTCACAAAATGATTACATTATTTGAAGAAGTTCATAAATCTTTTGCTGATTATGGTTCTCTTGAATACTCGGAGCCTGGTGATTGATGGAATATTGCGAGGGTTGGTCAAAACCGGAATAGTTATAATTATGCTCAAATTGGTTTTGATTCATTGGTTGACATTGAAAACTTTCATGAGGACCCCCACAGTTTTCACAGCAAAGATATTGTTGTGAAAAACTCGGTGAATTTTGTGGATAATAATTATCACTAAAGTTTTGATTGTAGCAGTGTTCCTGCTCATAGACAAGCGGTACCCGTAGTAGACAATCATAACCATAATGAGAATCGTTCCCACATTACTCACACGAGTATGTCTGGGGCTGGGGAGGATGGTTTTGAGTTGGGTTTTGAGATCTGATATTCATCTAAATACGTATCAAACAAAATAACCCCTTAATTAGTAATATATTATATATATATATAATATATATATATATATATATATATATATATATATATATATATATATATATAATATAATAAAAATACATATACGTATACGTAAGCTAAGTATCATACAAATTATTCTTAGGAAAGAATAATAAGTAATCAACACGGGTATCGTTCTCCTCGGTGAGAGGTGAATGGAAATTCACGGGAATGTCGAGAATCGAGCTTGAATGTCATAAAAAGTTTTGGATTTTGGATTCTAATTCTAATAACGCAATGGAAAATAAATAAAAGCTCGACAATCAAAAGCACAACTAAAAACCATTAAGCATTAAAACTATAACGGGAATTTGAACGCGGTAAAAACCTAAATAACAATTCTAACCCGAAAAATGTAAATTTCAAATCTAAAAGTCCTAAATGTATAAAAATAATTTTGGAAAAAGAAATTACATTTTTTAGACTTTTATTTTATTTTTTATGAACTAAAAACTAATTTAATCTAAAAATATTAAACTAATTTATAAAAATCTGAAAAATTTAAGAAAGATGCTTAACTATTTAAAACTTAAGAAAAATAAAACGAGAAAATAAGCTAAACCGAATAAGCTGTTAAAAAGCAAATAAGCTAAAAGCTAAAACTGAAAAACTTGCATAAGTAATTAAGGGTGCAAAGGTTTAACAGAAAAGTCCCAAGGGCATAGTGGTAGAGGCATTGGTGTGTGAAGGAGAGGTCACAGGTTCGACCCCTGTGACCTTTCTTTTTATGAAACATTTTTTTTAATATTTCTTTTTGTGAAAAAAACCCATACATAGTAAGTAAAAATAAGCTATTTTATTAAAAGGACTTGTTACTAAGACTTAATAGATAAACAAAAAATAAGCTAAAGAAAAAGTGACAGATTTGGCCTTTAAGATTTTGAAGAAATAAGCTAAAATTATGTAGACATTTTGACTAAAAAAAACAACTATAAAACTAAATAAGCTGAAACAGTCTTAAACCCTAACCTAATAAGCATAAAGGAAAGAAATAAGCAAACCAAATAAGTTGTAAGGGCACTAAAAAACATATAGACAGCAGACATAGAAAGGTCTAAAAGGATTTTAAACAAAATTTTAAGGTAGATATTTAAACAAATAAGTACTTCAGAAAAAGTTACTAACCAAAACCAAATGAACCTCTATACCTAAAAGACTTAAATAAGCTGGACTTAAACAAATTAGAACAAGAAATTATGCTAAAAAGATTTTGAGAAAGTTAGATACTACTACTGGCATGCTTAGCTTTTTAGCTTTCATTTGGAATTAAAGACAGATTTGCAGCTTAATTTAAAGGCTCAATAAGCAAGTTCTAGAGCTAAAACCAAAAAACAGATTTGGCATCCTCACCCCCCCCCCCCTAATTGAGACTGATTTGTCCAAAACTAAGTAATAACATAAAAATCAATAAAAAAAAAAAAATAAAGATAAAAAGAAAAAAAAAAAAAAAAAAGATGAAAAAGCTTTTGAAAACTAAATCAAATAAGCAACATTAAAACCGAATAAGCAAAATTTAAAGCAAAATAAGCACATTTAAGCAGTTAAATAAGCAAATGCATAAAATAAGCTAAAAATGTGAAATAGAAGTCTAACCTTTGTCCTTTGCTCAAAACAAGGACTAAATGCTCTTAGAGCTAATCAACTAGCTTCATCTTATCAAAGATAAGCTGGTAAAAAACCATAAGCCCTTCCCTTTTTGTTAATCATCCATAAAGCTTATCAGACCCTTTTTTAGATAATGTTAAGATATTTTGAGAGGTAAAGCACATTTAAGCTTTACAAAGCTTACTGAGTGAGGTAAAGCTACTAGGGTAATAAGAGCTTATTCAAGCTTATCTCAATACATTCAAACAAAATTTGCATAAAAGTTAAACACGAATTTTTAAGGAAACTTGGATTTTATTAATCAGAGAAGTTTACAATGCTTTTTAAAAGGAAATTACATGAATTAAAATTACAATAAGCTAAATTACACTACTAAAAGCTTAATTAAACTACTCCTACACTACATACTTCTCTGTGTGATTCTCCTTTCCTATTTATAGTGAAGAGGGGAACCTTCTATCCCTTAGGACGCTCCCCCGTCTTCAATCAATCTTGTCCCTTGATCTTTTAATCATCTCTTTCCACCCTTGGATCTCTTATACGTCAAATCCACCAATAGTATGCCTTGGATCGCCAGCGTGGATAAAATAGGAGTCAGAGGTGTCAGGACTCTCTCTAGAAGCATACGAGCGTGTGAGGGAGTGAGGATTTACCCTGGGTGAAATGATGGAGGGAAAAGTGGAGAAGATGTACAGTACATCTTATTTTGACTACACATTTGACGCGTGTTTGACCTTAGGTTTATAAATGGATATTGGACCTGGGTATGGAGTTTGGGCTTGGTTATTATTTTGGGCCAGGATCAGGAATTGGATTTATTTTATAAAGGTTTAGGATTTATAAGTATTTATTCTTAATGGGCTGACCCGACCCAACAAAATGGGTACGGGTTGGCCCATAAAAGATAAATACGCCTTCGGCTTTGTTTTCTCGCGCTCTTTCCATTACCATGCTCGGTTTTATCCATTTTGCCATTGTTTTTGTCCTTTTCTGAATATCCGATACCTGCACAATACACGAAGCAAAACAAGCACATATATGGCATTTTAAGTCCGTTAGTGGTCATTTAGGCTCGTTTTATTAGGTAAAAGGTATGTGTAATTAAGCACATACCAAAATCCCTCATACTAAACTATTGTCGTGTCCTCACGCAATATCATAAATTTACTTAGAAAAACAAAAATTTTAGCCCCCTTAGACTAATTACCTTGAAAAGTAGCTAAGTGTTCATCTAAGGGGATTAAGAAATCACTAGTTTTGAAAAGCCCCCCCGTTTTACCATTTTGTTATCATTTATACATATCATAACTTTAAGGATCACTGAACAAGAAACACTAAAAGGATAAATTCATCGTCCTTGATTTTTCACCCGCCCCAAACCAAGCTTAAAAACGAAATCATTGTTAAATACAAGTTAAGATGCTAACACTACTCATAAAAGCTAATTGTGTATGCATAGCTACTTTCCGCTCCCTTATTTCCTAAATCCTCTAAAGATTTTATTATTATTATTTGTGACAAATAAATTAATGTCTTATTCATATAAAGTAAACCCGGTTTAGACCATAATTAGTTTGAAATCCTTCCTAAAACAGACGAATATGAGTGAGAATAAGTTCCACATTAATGTTCTAATTTCGTCAGATTTAGGGGTTATCCTTTTTATTTCATCCGAAACAACTCAACTACGAGTCCAGAGACGGAGGCTTTATTTAGATAACCCCAGAGTCGAAATTTGGCTTTATTCTTATTATTATTATAGCAACATTATTAAACCTCGGTCCTTTAAACAACTGCCACATCGGTATGCGAGCCGACCATGGTCCAGGAGTCTTATTTCGACCTCGGTAATTTCCTTGACCTTTTAGAAGGCTGCAACATCGGTTGTGAGCCGGCAAGATGCAGCAAACTTTTATCAGTCTCGGATTATTATTACTATGTGCCTTATTTAGAAGACTGCCACATCGGTTGTGAGCCGGCAAGAGGCAGTAAACTTTTATCAGCCCATAGTTTTTATTATTATTATTACCTCCACCCTTTAAACGACTACCACATCGGTTGTGAGCCGGCAAGAGGTAGTGGTCTTATTTCGGCTTTGGTTTATTACATAACTATTATTATTATAGCCAAATTTCAAGTCCTGTGGTCTTTTAACTTTGGTATGCGAGCCGACCATGGTCCAAGACTCTATTTCCCCACAACACTGACAAAACATCAATGTGTACCTTACTTTCACCAGAAGGAATCTCTACGAAGTGATTTAAACTAAGAATCGCAAAAACCTAAAGTAACTTTATTTATTCAACAATTATATAACGTTTATTAAGTTGATGGGAGCAAAAAGCCACAATTAACCTTTATGAGCCTTAAAGAGTTCCAACTACTCTATGTTTAGCATCTAACTTATATAAAACTCTATCATTTCTCGTTCTTCGCAAATTAAAAATCTTTAATAACAAGATCCGCGAATGCTTAGTCTAATAAAACAAGCTTTGCATATTTAAAGTCTATCATGGAAACTTGCAAAAACTCTTGGCTTTTTCAAGCTAAAATTCGCGTTTTAAAGCTTTTTATATAAAAGACTAGCAAAAGCTTAAATTTATATAAGTTAAGGGGCAAGCTAGAGCGCAACATGCTCGATCAAGTCAAAATTTATTCCTAAAAAGACAAAACTATGTGTCGAAACACTTATTCTATTTTTGAAAAAAAATTAATTTTGGCATATTTTTGCTACTTTTGGTGGAAAAACGGGGTTACGTGAAGACAAGGCAAAAACAAGTAAGATCGAATCGAAAAATCCCCCCATACTAGAACTACACATTGTCCTCAATGTGAGTCTGTCACCCCCATACTAATTTCAAGGTATAATCCAAATATTAAGGGTTCTCTACGCAAATCTAAAGTCGTTTATTAAGTATGCTAATAGATAAACGTTAAATCAATAAGATCTCAGATATCGGATTCCCATATATAAGCATGCTAAGGATTGAAGATCGAGTGGACGATGGACAAAACCACGAGCACGAGAGTCTTCAAAATCCGGGGCAATCCTGGACATAAACCACAAAACACAAAACACGAGAAAGGAAGAGGCGAGCCTCCTCACATCACACTTATTTTTAAATTTTATATGAATATACTACTACTAAGGATAAGCATGGGTTGCCACCCGTGAAGCCCTTGTTTTTGTTAACCGAGTCACGAGCCTGACTCGATCCCCCATACTTGAGCTGGTCAAAAGGGATAGAAATAGAGATAAGGAACATCCAAGATAGGAATGTCCCCTCTAGAAATCATCATCGGGCTCTTAGAAAAATCAGAAGTGATTTTGCCCCGATGAGATAAGAGATTAGAAGAAAGAATACCAAGATTGAAAACTTTGTCCTCATTTTTGGACGAAAATGGAAGCAAAGTATCAAACATTGGAAAAAGAGGATTACGGATAGATGAGATAGAAAATGTATCCTGAGATAGAAATCTCTTGGATTGGACGTTAAAGAGTATCCCCGGATCAAAAATCTTGTTTCTAGTTCCGGAAGGAAAAGAAACTTCAAGATCGGATCCAAGGGAATCATCAGAAAGAATGAAGTCCGAATCCAGCATAAGGGTGGGATGGGTGTGTAACACATTCGGCACATGATCTAAAACGTAAGACTTCAAAACAATTGCACAATGAAGTTAAATGAACTGATTTAGATCATAAAGAACCACAACTCTAGTAGGAATTTAAGACATTAATCAAATAAGCAGTTTGACACCCTTATGGACTAGCAGACTTACACTTTTGATAAAATAAACTAGGAAACTCAATATTACCTAATTTAAGCTTATTCAAACTATCATTTAAGCTATATTAGACCAATTGAAAACTGGTTCAGGCACCAAAAGCAAACTGCATACTATTTAACTATAAATAAATCCTTAACCCAAACACCCCTTTAAATTCTGGAAATCAATTTTTAAACTTAAACAGACTTTAAAAAGCTTTAAAATGCATTAACAGATTGAGAACTAAGATTTTTAAAGGCAAATAGCTAAAACTAAGGTAAAACAAGCACTATGGAATAAGCTACTAAAATAAGCTCAAAACTTCAGAACTAAGACAAAACTTAACAAAACTCAAATTGACCTATACTAAATCATACACAAAACTTATTAAGGTAAATCAAAACTAAATAAGCACCATTAAGCATGTAATAAGCAGATTTAAGCATAATAAGCAAGGATAATAAGAAAAATAGAATTTAAGCTAAAAAAATGAACACTGAACATACCTTTGCCCTTTGCTCTAAACAAGGGCTTAAATGCTCAAATGAACTTATCTACAAGCTCTAGTTTGTTGTAAACAAGCTAGTGAGAAACCATAAGCCCTTCCAGGTTTGGCTTATCATCCATATGAGTTTATAATAACTTTTGAGGTAATTTAGGAGACTGAGTAACAAAGCTTTACTCAGTTAAGCTAAAGACAAGCTTAACTAAGCAAGAAATAGCTTAAAAAGACAAAGAGAACTTATTGAGATTATTAAGAACATTTCAAAAGTTTTTAAGTAAAATTGCATAAAAGTAAAAACACAATTTAAAAGTAAACTAAAATTTCATTAATCATAAAAGTTTACAATGCTTTTAAATGGAAATTACAATATGAAAAATGCATAATAAGCTGGAAATAAGCTACCCTAATATACTCCTACTCCTAGATGATCTTCATTGTGTGATTCGGCCTTCTATTTATAGTGGATGAGTAAAGCTTCTATGTTCATGAGACGCTCCTCAATCTTCAATCCTTGCCTTTGAATCATAACCAACTCTTGATCAATCAATTTGAGCCCTTGATTGCCCTTCATGTCAAATCCACCAATAGTATTCCATGGGATTGCCAGCGTGGATAAAATAGTGTCAAGTGTGTTAGGGGTGCTAGATTCTAGAGGGATCCCGTGTGGGTGAATAGGGTGATTTTACCCTGGTTCGTTGTGGGTGAAAATGGAGGGAAAAGGGGAAAGGGATGTTACATAGTAAACATTAACCCGTGTGTATATCATGAGACTTTGACCCAGGGGTGGTGATCTGATGACTATTGGCTTTTAGTTTGGATTGTTGGCTTGAATTATGTTTAATGGATTTTTGAATTTAGACTTGGATTCTTATATAAGGCTTATGAATTAGATTAAGGATCTTGTATAGATACAAGGTTAATGGGCTGACCCAGCCCAATAAAATGGGTACGGGTTGGCCCATTAAGGATGCATACGTCTTCGGCTTTGTTTTCTCATGCTCTTTCCATTCCCGTGCTCGGTTTTGTCTGTATTTGCTTTATTTTTGTCCTTTTTGTAACATATCCATACCTGCAAGACACAATTCATAATACAAACGAATACAATGCATTTTTTGTATTTATTGGTAATTATTGGTCTTTTTAGCTCATTTTATTAGGTAAAAAGTATGTGTATTTAAGCAAATACCAAAATCCCCCAGACTAAACTATTGCCGTGTCCTCACGCAATGTCATAAATACAAACTTAAAAAACCAAAATTTTCAACCCCCTTAGACTAATTACTTTGAAAAGTAGCTAAGTGTTCATCTAAGGGAATTAAGAAATCACTTAGTTTCGAAAAGCCCCCCGTTTTATCATTTTTATGCATTTATTATTATTATTTATACATATCATAACTTTAAGGAACAAGAGACACTAAAAGGATAAATTCATCGTCCTTGATTTTTCACCCGCCCAAACCAAGCTTAAAAACAAAAAATCATTTGTTAAAATAAAAGTATAAAAATCTAACACTACTCATAAATGCAAATTGTGGATTCATAGCTACTTTCCGCTCCCTTATTCCTAGATCCTCAAAAGATTTTGTTATTATTATTTGTGACAAATAAATTAATGTCTTATTCATATATAGTAAACCTGGTTTAGACCACTATTAGTTTGAAATCCTTTCCTAAAGAGACGATATGGTGAGAAAAGGTCCACATTAAGATTCTAATTTCGCACGATTTAGGGGTTATCCTTTTTATTTCATCTGAAACAAATCAACTACGAGTCCAGAGACGGAGGCTTTATTTAGATAACCCTGGAGTTGAAATTTGGCTTTATTATTATTATTATTATTGAAACATTATTAAACCTCGATCCTTTAAACAACTGCCACATCGGTATGCGAGCCGACCATGGTCTAGGAGTCTTAAAAAAAAAAAAACAAATAATAAAAAAAAAAAAAAAAAAAAAAAAAAAAAAATTTCGACACTTCGGTGAATTCCTCGACCCTTTAGAAGGCTGCAACATCGGTTGTGAGCCGGCAAGATGCAACAAACTTTTATCAGTCTCGGATTATTACTATGTGCCTTATTTAGAAGACTGCAACATCGGTTGTGAGCCGGCAAGATGCAGTAAACTTTTATCAGCCCATAGTTTTATTATTATTATTACGTCCACCCTTTAAACGACTACCACATCGGTTATGAGCCGGCAAGAGGTAGTGGTCTTATTTTGGCTTCGATTTATTACATAACTTATTATTATTAGCCAAATTTCAAGTCATGTGGTCTTTTAACAACTCCCACATCGGTATACGAGCCGACCATGGTCCAGGAGTCTATTTCCCCACAACACTGACAAAACCTCGATGTGTACCTTACTTTCACCAGAAGAAATCTCTACGAAGTGATTTAAACTAAGAATCGCAAAAACCTAAAGTAACTTTATTCATTTAACAATTATATAACGTTTATTAAGCTGATGGGAGCAAAAAGCCACAATTAACCACTATGAGCCTTAAAGAGTTCCAACTACTTTATGTTTAGCATCTAATCTTATATAAAACTCTATCATGTCTCGTACTTCGCAAATTTTAAATCTTTAATAAAAAGATCCGCGAATGCTTAGTCTAATAAAAAAAACAAGCTTAGCCTATTTAGAGTCTATTATGGAAAAGCTTCTTGTATAAAAGACTAGCAAAAGCTTAAATTTATAAACGTTAAGGGGCAAGCTAGAGCGCAACATGCTCGATCAAGTCAAAATTTATTCCTAAAAAGACAAAACTATGTGTCGAAACACTTATTCTATTTTTGCAAAATTTTAAATTTTGGCATATTTTTGCTATTTTTGGTGGAAAAACAGGGTTACGTGAAGACAAGACAAATGCAAGCAAGATAGAATCGAAAGATCCCCCCTATACTAGAACTACACATTGTCCTCAATGTGAGACTGTTACCCCCATACTAATTTCAAGGCATAATCCAAATATTAAGGGGTTTCTACGCAAATCTAAAGCCGTTTATTAAGTATGCTAATAGATAAACGTTAAATCAATAAGATCTAGGATATCGGATTCCCATATATAAGCATGCAAAGGATTGAAGATCGAGTGGACGATTGACAAAACCACGAGCACGAGAGTCTTCAAAATCCGGGGCAATCCTGGACATAAACCACAAAACATGAAACACGAGAAAGGAAGAGGCGAGCCTTCTCACATCACACTTATTCATAAATATACTACTACTAAGAATAAGCATGGGTTGCCACCCACGAAGCGCTTGTTTATTAATGAGTCACTAAGCTTGACTCTTCCCCGAATTTATTTGTCCATGGGGAAAGTTTAGAGATCCGGGATAACCATCGGTGGTATGTCCCCTCTAAAATAGTGCTTAAGTCTATGGCCGTTCACCTTGAAGTTTGGCCTGTTAGTTGAAGATAACTCAACGGTGCCATAAGGGAAAACTTGAGCAACGGTGAACGGCCCGGTCCAACGAGTTTTTAGCTTTCCTAAGAAAATCTTTAATCGAGAATTGAAGAGAAGAACTCGATCACCAACGTTGAAGACGTAAATTTTGATCTTGGAGTCATGAATCTTCTTCGTCTTCTCTTTGTAGATCAAATAATTCTCGTAGGCTTGATCACGAAGTTCGTTTAATTCATTCATTTAAACTTTCCAGTGATCACCCGCGGTCTTAAGGTCAAAATTACAATGTTTCAAGGCCCAATAGGCCTTGTGCTCTAGCTCGATAGGAAGATG
>BQNB010057928.1:0-37998 GCA_026074375.1 Tanacetum coccineum
TATTAACATGTAGGGACTTTAGTATATATAGGATCGCACCTAACTCTTCCATTTCATCACAATCTCAAAACACATTTCTCTTCTTTTGATGACATCAAATAATGTTACTTTTATAGCATCATTTATCCCATGTAAATTATCCATTTTGTATAATTATTGTATGAATTGGTACTTAATTGCTTAAAGTTGTTATTTGCAGTAATTATAGAGTACTTTGTGAAGATTAGCTAAAAGTAGCATTTTGGAGCATAAACGAAGAGTTCGAGAAAGTCTACTGATCTGACAGCCAATACGCCGTATTATTCTAGACCTATACGACGTATCCAAGACTTTGACGAATTAAAAGACCATTGCCTGACTTTGAAGAATACGTCGTATCCACATCAACGATACGCCGTATATAATACTTTTGTCGACGAAGAAGAACCAACTAGTTTAACATCAATACGCCGTATCCATTAAGAAAATACGGCGTATCCGTGCCTACGCTTCACGGATAACCACGATGGATTGAAGACCCAATATGTCGTATCCAAGAGCCTTTATACACCATATCGAAGGTAAAAACAGTAGAAGATTCTAAAAGATATCAACCGTGGTCCTTACTCTAAGAAATCCCCAATACGCCGTATCCTACATTGCCCGATATGACGTATCGACCAGTTTCTAGACTCTATAAATACAACACCCTGAACTCAGTTTTAGGTATGCAAGTGAATCCTTAAACCACCAAGTCGACCAAGAGACGAATAAAGGAGCCTAGAAAGTCATAAAAGAGCCTCAAGATCATAGGAAACTCTTGTAATCTTTGCGCAACCAAATACGCATTCGTTTAAGGTTTCTTTTCTTTAATCGTTTATATATGAACCGTGTGTATTTTTACAATGACTATCGGCTGATACCAGCCATGTTTATGAAGATTTAATGTTTAGTTTGTTTATATCGATTGCTTAATTTATCGTTGGTTGTTGATTATGTTTATCAATTTATACTCGTTTACGTGTTTAAGTATGCGAACTATCTTTCAACTGGGTCTAGTCCTATATATTTAATGCGCTACAACTTCGGTGTTGTTTGGGTGTAGGCTAAGAGTCCGGGATAGCTTTTTATATTGCAATTTATATATCTAGAATCATAGGATCATAAATATTGACCTATCTTTGCCTTTAGTTTAGTGAGCTTAGTTGGACCAGCAGGTGACCCTGGGATCAACGAGTACGTTCTTATTTCATTAGTAAGGACTCGGACAATGGACTACTAGTATATAAAGAGCCGTTAAGCAGTAAGTGGGTAAAGTCTCTATGAGCTAGGGTTTAACAAGAACACCGTTATTAATCTCCTAAGATAGATTATAATCAGCAAGTAGGATGCTTTATGCGGATACGCTTAATTGTGACAGGATTAGCGTGTCTAGGTTTTAGGAAGAAGTCCCGCCTAAATCTAGGAATGATATGCCGCCTCGAGATAAGCACTCATTGCACCAATAAGCAAACCATCGTTTTATCGAATTATTCATGGTTGATATGTTTCCCTTACATTAGTTCTTGACCACTTCTCTATCGTTTTTTATTCTTCTTGTGTATGTTTATTGTTTTACTTGTCATCAAAACCCTAGGTTAGATAACTAAACCTCGTGCTAGTCTCCCAGGCTAAAAACCCTCCTTTGCCCTAAGTTTAGGTTTAACTTAGAATAGAATTAATTAGAACCAACATAGATAACTAAAATACTGATAGAATTATGAATTAACGCTCTCGCTTTTAGTGATTGACACCCTATTTACCAACGAAGCTACATCTTACTGGGTACACTGCCCGTTAGAGTGTTGTTTTTAGGTATAGTTGGCATAAAATAAATAGTAAAACTTGATACATAAATAACACCTACACGACGACACATCAAGTTTTTGGCGTCGTTGCTAGGGAGTGAAGTTGTTTAATTCTTGTTTTTATTAGTGTTTTAATTTAATTTAGTGTAGCTTAGATTAATTTGCATATTTGTGTGTTTGTTTTGTGTGTTTAATTTCTTGCATTGTATATTTTTGCATATTGTGTGTTTGTGTGTATTCTGCATTATTACAGTCTACTATAACTTTCTGAGTCGAATACTCAATACGGCGTATTCATCTTCTTGAATATGGCGTATAAATTTTTTCAAACCAATACAGCGTATTCGACTCTATCATCAATACGGCGTATTCAGTTCACTGAATACGGTGTATTAGGCTATTTGACAGTTTTCTTTTCTAGCAAATTTATTACAGGTTAAAAGATGACCCCAAACTATTTACTATGGAAGAGTATATTCGACGTGAGGAGAAAAAGCTCGTAGGCGTGGTAGGTGTATAACTGGGAAACTGCTACGTATGGTAAGATCTGGTGTGATGAAGACGTTCACGACCTCAGATCTGTTGAAACTGAATTCCCAGCTATATTCTATAATGACGCGTTAACATCTGAAGTAGCGCTCTTATGTGAACCCACGATAAGTCCTCTTAACAACAATCAAATTGACTTTAGAATATCGTTTGACGAAATCCGCCCGATGAAGATTACACCAACGGTAAATTTATGATAAAAAATTCATTCTTCCGCTCATAAATAATTTCTGTTGACGATTTGAAAAAGGATTCGGAAAATGATAATGATAAAGTCAATATGCCTTCGTTTCCATCATCCAAGCCTACGGTTAGTTATTTTAATGATTTAGACTTCTTTAAAGATTTTGAGAATGAATTTCCAGCCATTATTTACAATGATGCTCTAATGTCTAAATTAGATTTCTTAACTGAACCTATTGTAAGTCCTCAAGATATCGATGGATTTAATTTAAGAGATAAAACATCGTTGTCCAAATGTGATAAAGAGGAACAAAACATTTTATACTTTAATGATCCATTTCCTTTTAACGTAATTTACCTTGATGATTCAAATTCGAATAAGGACAATGATGAGGATAAAATGCGACTATCTACACTTTCGGGGGACAATGTAATAAATACTGATGATGGTACCTATGCACAAAGGTCAAATAAACTTTTGAAAACAAGTTATGATACATCTAATAAATTTTTCAAAACTAGAACTTTTATCAAGGAATTAAATTTAAACATCATTGCCTTGGCAATCATGTCATACAAACGGATGACATTCATTTTCCTAATCAAGAATTATTTGTTTTGTAAATCATTCTCGTCAACCACCATGGGAGACGCGAATCCTATCCGTACTCTTGGAGATTACTCCAGACCTAGCCACGAGGGCTATAGGAACACCATTGAGCTCCCTGAAGAGAACAATGTTGTACCTCTTCGATTCGACACCATCCGTTTGGTGCAAAACGGATGCTTATTCCACGGACTTCGGTCCAAGGATCCAAACCAACATCTCAAGGATTTTCTAAAACTTGTGGACTCACTTGACCTTGATGTTGCAAATAGGGAAAGAACGCACCTGCGTTTATTTCAATTTTTCCTTCGCGATCAAGCTAGAAATTGGCTTGAACGTCTTCCAGCAGGATCCATCTCCACATGGGAGGATCTTACTACTCGTTCCCTTGCTCAATTATTTCCACCGAGAAGGACTGCAAAACTTCGTAATGACATCCTTGTTGGGTTTTATGATCTAATTAACAATTAAATTAACACGAGTACGCAGTGGAATAAATGGTCACGTGTAGAACACAATAATTAACAAGATAGAAAACATGTACCTTTTAGCACGAAACGATACACCGTTTAAAGGTAACCGTAAACACCGTCTTCTATATATTTCGTGTGTATAATACCACGCGAAACCACAAGAATCAAAGTATGATTCCTCTAAGCTTCCACACACTATACGTTCTTTAGCAAACAATTAAGTATGCTAGTACTAGTAGTGATAAGCAATAAAACCACCACGTTCTCGTAGAAATCAACGATTGAAACCATTGTGGTTTTTCCCCTTGGATCGAACCAACACAAGAACCGAAAACCCTTTTGAGTTTTGGTTGATCGAATAAACAAAAGAAAGAGATGGAGAGAGATTAGGGTTTATATTTTTCAGTCTCTTCAAAACATGAATCCTCTAACCTCTATTTATAGGCTAAATTCCTTGTCCTTTACAAGAAAATCCTATCACCTTCTTAATAGGGGGTTTATGGCCAATTAAAAAGAAAAAACCGTTTACTGCTTTTTTCCTTAAATGCCATATTATAATCATTAAATATTTACTTTAACTATTTAAATAAGTTATGCTTATCACATAAATATATTACATTTAATATATTCTTTAATTGTTTTACGTATTAACGCGTGCGTCCCCGTAGGCTCGAATAAATAATCCGGACATATATTAATTTATACTTGGACATATTCCAACAGCTCCCACTTGGACATGTATAAATAATTATATTACATTGAAGGTCTAGAAAACGCCAATGCTCCCAAAAATCCGTAGGGGTGGTTTCACAGGGCTGAACAATGATGTATGAATTTACTATCCCTTGTTTCGATACCGTTGTTAAATTGGATTTGGATCCAATGTCATTCCATATTTAACGATTCTGTTCTTTATATATGAAGTATCAAGATACTGAAAATTCTATGGACATATCTTCTTGAGTTTTCAGGTTACGGCCTTCACCACACAAATCTGATTTTTTATGAGGGGCCCTGTCGGTATCTTCTTTCAACAATTTGATAGGAAACAAATTCTTTATTGACTACAAGTGTCCAGTCATCATGTGGCATTATCCTTTCTGACAAGCCCTTATTAGTAACCTTTTTCTGGACAACTTAAACTAAATATCAAGAAGGAATATCCACATATGCTAAACCTACTTGCATCTCAATCTAGGATTTATGTAATAAAATTCGTTCAAGGATTCACTTGATGACACGTCTTTTATTTTGATCCATAAAGTGATAGTCTTGGTAGGTGGGGAAATCCAATATTCATCTTATGTATAATCATGTGGAGTTTGTGGCCTATCCTTAATATCTTTAATTTACATATTCTATATATCACAATCACTCAGATTTGTCTTAGTTTAACAATATTCCAATATTGTTAATCGACAACGGATTAATTTAGAATAATTTATTTATCATTCTTGGATTTTAAACATGCAATATAGGACACAATTTATAATATAAATAAACAAAATTACACGTATCATTATCATAAAAATAAATGTTTTTTCATCCCTTTTCCAAATACTAAAAAACACAGATCTACATGAAACTACTGCAGGACGAAGCCCCATGCCCCTGGCTTGTGAGTAAGCTTTTATTTGATAAAGCCTTGTAAAAAGGATCAGCTAGATTGTTATCTGTTGTGAACTTTAAGTATCCTTAGTGTCGCCCAGTATCAACACACTCGCGAACATAAATGATATCGTCTTTGATAGTGTCTGGCGCCTTTCTGACTTCCGGTTATTAGCATATGAACTGCAGACTGAATTGTCGCAGTACATATTCAAAGGTTCAATTTATCGTTGGTACAAATACCATGCCCTGAGATATATTTTCTAATCCAAACAGCTTCCATGGCTGTTCTGACGCAGCTATGTAGTCAGATTATGTTGCAGACATTGCATTGGTACTTTGTTGGATACTCTTCCAATCCACTGCGCCTCCATTCAAAAACGAAAACATATCCTGTCTGAGACTTAGTGTCATCTCTATCAGTCTCGAATCCAGCATCGCAATTGATTCAACATCTAGTCTGTGCTTGGATTTCACTTCATAAACAACGAATCATTATCACTTTAGTATTTCTTAATACTTAAGATTGTTTTCAACAGTGTCAGTCCAGTGATGTTCACCTGGATTATGTTGAAATCTGGTGTTAATTTTTTGCGCGACGCAACATCAGGTTAGTGCACCTATCCGCATACATGTTGGGCCCTACTGCCAGACGCTTAAGGGTAATTCTTCATGCGATTCACATCATTAGGTGTTGTGCACTTGTGATTTGTTCAAGTCAAGTCTTTCTTGCTTGGGGTTATGACTACGTTTGGTATTATCCATTTTATATATTTAAGATCTTATCCATGTAAAGCATTTTGACAAGTCCAATTAATCGCTTTGATCTATCCCTATAGATTTTGATTCCAAGAATAAATGCTGCTTCCCCAAATCCTTCATGGCAAAACACTTTCCAAGATAATCCTTTACACTTTGTAAACTAGGAATGTGATTTCCCATGATGATTATGTCATCACATACAGATGAGGATTGTTCCATTTTCCCTCTAGCCTTTTGATTTACACATGGCTCATCAAGATTTTGAGCAAATCCAAACCTTTTGATTTCCTCATCAAATATTTTATTCCAGCTTCTTGATGCTTGCTTAAGACCATAAATTGGATCTTTGAAGCTTGCTGGGTGGGATTGGGGGGGGGGGGCCGAGTTTACGTTTCCTGGGATTGATTAGGATCAACTTAACTTCAGGTTGCACCATATATGTTGTCTTCTCAGGTAACATTTAAGAAGGCTGTTTTAACATCCATTTGCCATATCTCATAATCATAGTATGCTGCTATAGATATGAGAATTCTAATAGCTCTAATGTCAGCGACAGGTGAGAACGTTTCTTCATAATCAACCCCGTAGAGTTGAGTGTAACCCTTTGCGTGGATACAAGACGAGCTTTATTAGATGTGTACAATACCATCCATGTCTAAGTCTTTTTCTTAAAAAAAGCCACCTGCTCCCAACGGTCTTACAACCAGGAGGAAGGTCGACCAGGACCCATACCATATTGTCCATCATGGATTGTATTTCCGCATTCATAGCATCAATCCACTTATTAGATTCTGAATCCAACATTGCGGCTTTATAGCTAGCGGGTTCATTAAGATCCTAGAACTATGCTCATCCCATTCTCTACATTTTGACATTAAGCGGTTTGGAGCTCGATGCGGTCTTTCGGACTACGAATCGGGAATCACTTCCTCTTGTGGTGGTTCAAAATCCCTCACTCTTGAGGAATGTTGATAGTGATTTCAGAGGGTTGTATCTTCTTCTTCTTGAAATTTCTTCAAGAGTCTACCGCCCTCCACTGATTTCTTGATTGGAGACGCTTCTTAAAAGATTCAGCATATCTTGCTAACAACAATTTTTGTTTTCAGGTGGGAAATAGATATAGTAACCATCGTTTACCTTTGGGTATCCTATGAAGATTACACTTAAAAGATCTTTGTGAGTTTGTCAGGATATCTCTTTCACAAGTGCTTAACATCCCCAGCCTTTAAGTAAGACAAGTTTGTAATTTACCATACACACAGTTCATATGTTGTCTCTATCTACCTTCTTAGTTGTGAACCATTATTGAGATTGCGTGTTGCAGACTCCTAGAGCATAATCCCAAAAGAATTAAGGCAGAGTTGTAAGATTCGTCTTAGATCGAACATATCTAGTAAAGTACGGTTTTTCCTCTCAGACAGACATTTTATGTTGGGTGTTATGGAGAGTAGCTGTTGAAAAAATTCCATTAGCTTGTTGATTTTCTTTAAACTCTTTGGCTAATGTATTCGGCTACCTTGATCTGATCGTATTGCCTTAATGGTCTTCCCGAGTTGATTTTTCAACTTCTTTTTTTAAACACTTTGAAACGTTTCAAGACTCATGTTTATGTTTAAGAAAGATAAACCATAACCATAACGATCTATTATCATCTGTGTATGTATTGATGTAGCTAGCACCTTGTCTTGTAACATGTCTTAGTGGTCCACATGCATCAGTATGTATTATTCAAGAAGATCTTTTTGCCCGTTCGTTACTATGAGGGATAATGTTTCTTTGTCATCTTTCCAGATAAACAAGATTCGCATTTATCAAAAGATTCATCCTTCTGTTGCTTTAACTGCCCATCCTTGTTGGCAGCTGTTTAATAGTTTCTTGTTTATATGAGCTATGACGTCAGTGCCTATAGATAAGTGGAGTTTCAGTTATGCTTGACTCTTTTATTGCTAACTTTAGAAAATTAGATTAAACATTTGGTACAAGAGTCTTGCATATCATTTCATAATATACCATTACGAGGATCTGCATTAATATAAAGAACACCAATTCTTTGAAATGAAATTTTCCCACAATCCGTTAAATACATTGAACAATAATCCATTGTATAACCATAACGAGAACTAAAACTACACTCATAGTTATTGTGGGTGCATATGAAGATTGTCTATTTAAATTACAAACGGTGTTGGAGAGAATGCTGGTAGCGCCATTTCATGAGCCGAATCCCTGCAATTCACCACCGAAACAAGGTTGACGAGTCGTTATTGTCTTTTTCGATCCATTTGAACAATTATACATTTTGGGGTCACATACTCACATAGATTAGAAACAATTTGAATGAGTATAAACATATTTTGAAACTAGTGAAAATTACAATATCGACATATAATGTGAGATGAAAAGATTAAGTACTATTATGTAAGTTGTAACAATAAGACACCTAAGTAAGGGTAAGGTAAGATAACACTCAATACCATCTTCCACGGTGTATGAGGGAGGTTGAGACGTAGACAACCATACCCCTACCTAAGGTAGAGAGGCTGGTTTCGGTTCTACCAAAGGTAGAAAAAGACCTCCGGCATTGCAAATAGTGAAGATCGAACCCTTGACCTCCGTTTTCAGAGGTAAGGAAGATAACCACTTGATCCAACCTTGATATGATAATAAAACACCTGAGTGATCAATGTTATTATATTGCCCATATACTATAAAGTTTATAGTATGGGCAATAAAAGAGCATTATACATGTAAGTATGTAACCTAATCGAATAGTAAATTACCTGTAATCAGATCCGTATGAATCACATCGAGTTTTCCCCGCCAATTTACTTTTAATCAACCGTCTTTTCTCGGATCTAAAACCAGCTCCCGATTCTCTCTGCCTTCGCACTTCTTGTGCCACTCCTTCTTCTGCAATCGCTGTAAGCGTTGGTCTCCAATGCTTGGTCGCGTTACTTTGTCTTATACGTCGCTTACGACTCTGACCCTCAACTGTTATCGTCTCAACCGCAGGTGCACCACAAAAACAATATGTGAACTCTGGAATGAATAGCTTCATGCATACAATTATGTGGCTGAAAAAATAAACACACACACAAAGAGTTTAAGGTTTGGTCTTGATAAATAGATTGGTTGAGTAGAACACGAGGTTTGCATGAGCCACTTATGTTTATATACTTGTTTAAATGTACTTGTTACAGATATTAAATTCTAAGATAAAGAATAGCTATGTTGTATATAGTTGTACGTCACACGCAACATATTATACTGTGTTAAATAAGTGGAAAATTATAAGCAAGGTGGTGTAAAATTATGATTAAATATCTTCCGTATTACGGAGTAAATCTATTGTCTATTTTAGTAATTTTTTTTAATTGCATTTTTATCAAACTTTCCAAGCCAAGCCTTACGGGTCACATGAAACAAAAGTTTTACGGTTGATCAAGGTTTTTAAGATCAAGATGTTATCTAAAATCGTTTTCGTCTTTCTGATAACATCGAAATCGTATGATCGAATGAAGAAATCTTATAATGTATTTACAAATATGCTTGTCAAACATTCATGCAAATTTATCCATGATATAATCATATATCATGAAAATGTAGGTAAAATTTATATTGTAATTATGAAGTGTTTAATACAATTAGCCTGTTTTTCATATTCTACAAAAATCAATACATAAATTTGTAGTTTTTTAACTTTTGGTTTGAGAAAAGCAAAATCGGATCGAACGAGATCTTAAGATCATATGGTTAAGATCGGGATCTTTTTAAGATCCTATATTACGAAGATCTTAAATAAAAACAATAGCGTTTTTGCTTTATAAAATTTTAAAATCGTAACTATTCTATAATTTTTGGTTTAATATTTAACATAATGGATGTCTTAGTTCACCATATCAATTCAGAGGAGGTCTATTTTTTTTATAAACAATAATAGGTCTATTCTGGTTTCATTTGTTAACACTACTTGGATAGGGTTACATCAATACAAGATTGATTCATCTAACTGTAATAACGATTTAACGTGTATTGTTCCATCAAGTTTTGTTTTGTTTCATTTAACTCCTTGGGGACCAAGGACCATTCGCGAAAACACCTAATTAATTGACTCTTGTTTTTCAAGCTATTTATGATGATATGACATGAAATGCGAGTATTAGAAAAACAATGAAATGTCACCGACACTGGAATTTATATAGAAATCAAATCGCGCAAAGGGATAAAAAAAAACATATCAATAAATAAAAATCACAACAATAAAATATTAAATAAAATGAAAATAATAGAAAAAAAAATTTTAAAGAAAAATGGTGGAAATGGTGAAAAAAATGAAAAAATAACATCGACAATACTAATGAGAAAATAAAAATCCAACAAAAAAAAAGAACACTCAGCGCCACCCCCCATCGCCCCCCTCCACTCATCCCTCCCCCCTACCCCCACACACAACCCACACTCCACAACACACCCACCCCACCCCCAGCCCACCAACCCCCCACCCACAACACCCCCCCCCCACCCGCCAGCCCCACCCACCCCCCCACCCACCCCTCCACAACATACCCACACCCACCCCAACCCACACGACACCCCCACCCACCCCCCCAGAAAATCACAACCAAATTAAATAGCACATTCAACCTTTTAATTATTTTAGGCCATATTACCTTCACAAAATAAGGTCTTCCCTACTTCTTTAAAGTCATGGATCTTACCAAAATAAGAAAAAATAATTAAAGTTATGTTTATCTTCATCATATAAAAAACAAATCTTTTTAAACAATTAACAGACGAGATTTCAATAAATAATTATTAAATCCATGATAAAATATTTGCATAGATTATAAATCATGGAACTAAATTTAAACAATTTAACTATTAAATCACTTAACAATTTAATTACATAAAATCGCATACAACTTAGATCTGTCTAATTAAATTTTTAATAACTTCTCAAGATCAAGATCCTTTTAAACAATTTAACCCCAACGGGGGCATTAAAATTAATTAAGAAACCTTAATTTGTCCAATTTTAATACTTGTAATTAAAGATTCTACACTATGGCTCTGATACCACTGTTGGGTTTTATAACCTAATTAACAATTAATTAACACGAGTACGCAGCGGAATAAATGATCATGTGTAGAACACAATAATTAACAAGATAGAAAATATGTACCTTTTAGCACGAAACGATACACCGTTTAAAGGTAACCGTAAACACCGTCTTCTTTATACGCGTGTGTATAATACAACGCGTAACCACTAGAATCAAATGTATGATTCCTCTAAGCTTCCACACACTATACGTTCGTAGCAAACGACGAGGTATGCTAGTACTAGTAGTGTATAACAAACGAGCTTCTCGTTCTTTGAATCAATCAACTAGCGAACAAAAAAAACCACCAAGAGATGATGATCGATTATCAAACGAAACCTAAAGGTGTTCGTTGGTTTTTGGTCGATTGGTGAAGCAAACAAACCGAATCTTAGAAGCTCTTTTGAGCCGGTCAATCACAAGGAAAAGGAAGGAGGTCGATGGTTAGGTTTAGGATTTTCTAGTTATCAAATAATGAAACACTAAACTTGTATTTATAGACCAAGTATCCTTTTCCTTGTGGGATTCCTTTTCTAAGCCGACTAGGGAATTAAAGGGTGAACCGAACCCTTTAAATTTTGGTTTATCAATAATTAGTCCCTCACGTTTAACCATTAAACGTTTAACTAATTATTTAATACTCGTTAACTTTTAACCATCGTTTGTTATACATTTAATATATATTACATTAATATATTTCTCGTCATTTAACATATAAATGTGTGCGTCCCCTTAGGCTCGAGAATATTTCCAGACATATATTAATCATATATGGTCATAATCCAACAACTTTGTGAAGATATACCCTGGCGTTACTCACGGGTGGACGGTAAGATACAAGGATGATGATGAACATGTTGTCAAATATGCAATGGAAGCACACTTGGATTTACTGAACTGGCTCACCAAATACCTCAAATAAGGACAACTAGCTGCAAGATTTATGCAATCTTCACTGTTACGGGATTCTATATGGTAGTTTAGCTTGGATGGCCACCAGGGGCGGAGGGATGTACAAGGTAGGGGGCCGCTGCCCCGATAAACTGGCGAATTTTTTTTTTAGTGCAAAAATTGTATTTTTATGGCCTTATTTTTAGCTTGCCCCCATCCTAAATCTCAAATTGCCCCCGATAAGACTGCTTCAATATCAAAAAGCTATTGAAAAGCTGCTAAAGATGTTAAGAAATTGCTAAAAGTTGCTAAAAACTGTTAAAACTGCTAAAACGCTACTAAAAGCTGCTAAAAAGTGCTAAAAAGTGCTAAAACGCTACTAAAAAGCTGCGGTTTTTCGAGCTGTTTTCGAAGAAATTGCCCCCTATATACCAAGATCCTGGCTCCGCCTGGCCACTTTAGTTGTATTCCCTTGGGGGGAAATGAAAAATAAAAAGAGATTTTCAAAGTTTGCACATTGATAATTCTTCAACTGAAATAACCATCTCACAAGGTTCTGAACACTCAAATCTAACATGCATACCACATAAACAAACAAATTCAAGGTAATTAAGATTAGATATATATGAAAATTAGAGACACATGTTTGGAGTCCATCAAATCTCAGCTTCTCGAGGCAAATTTGTGAGATCACAAGTCGTGCCATTTTAGTATATATGAACACTAGTTTTAATGCCCGTGCACGCATGGGGCTTAGACATTATATTTTTTTAAACTACATGTATATTTTTATTTTTTTCTGTTTTATAAGTTGTGTTATAGAGTATTATCGACATATATGAAGATAATAGATTCATTAAATTAAATCTTTTATATATTACGTAGTATATGAACTTGAGGATGATTACTAATTCTTTTCTTTTGATATACCTGTTTTCTGACTCGACATTGTGAGCCAACTAATCCTAGCGAAACTTACCTTTTAGGTAGCCCGGAGTCGGCTCAAGTGAACCTTCGATATGCTTCGGTTGTACAACATGATTTCAGGCCGACAATGAAAAATTCACCAAAAAGTCTTCGAGTAGATTTGTGATGTGATTAGATAATGTTAAATCTTTCTTTGGAAGTAATAAATTGTTTACATTTGTTGTATTTTAAAATATAAAGTCTAGAGGTATAAAGTTTAAGGGGTTATTTGTTTGTTTTTTAAAGTTATACTCCCTCCGTCTCATATTAAGTGTCCAGTTTGAGTTTTTGTTGTATTTTTTCATCAACTTTGACCGTAATTATTTGTGTTTGTGTTATATAATACTTGATGAAAATTATACCAATGAATAATATATTCAAAACTCTACCAATTCATATATTTTGCATCAAATGTCATATAACATAAAAAGAAATAATTAAAGTCAAAGATAAACAAAAAAGACTTGAAAAAGTCAAACTGGACACTTAATGTGGGACGGAGGTAGTAATAAAATTTATAAATTTATACTTTTAACTTCATATAATTTATTTAAAATTAAATCATTAAAGTTTAACAATTGATGTGCATATTTTGGGTACTTGTATGTTGTGCACATAAAACACTAGTTTTTATTCATTATTGTATGTAAACTAATGCAAGGTGTGCAGCAAGATGCCACTTTGAAATGTCATACTTTGTTCATACCTAGGCATTTGTTGTAAGATTATGTTATAGTTTCATCTAGGTAAGAAGTTTAAAGTGTGCTCTTATATTCCACTTTAATAGGCCCTAATTTGTTCATAGTTGGACATTGTATACATTTGTAAGTTAAATGCTTAATTAGTTGTGTATGAAATGATGTAAACGCTTCGGTGAACATTTCATTGCCATTTTTGTAACCTCATTTTTATTAGCCCGTATGTTTAGTGATTTGATTCGATTAATTGTGATTTGATTATCAATCACATTAAATATGTCTAGTTTTATACGTATTGGATAAGTCTTATCCCATTGTATAGACATCTATATATATATTGTATACATTGATGAAATAAGATGAGAAACATTCACCTTTCTACATGGTATCAGAGTAGGTCTGATCCTCAGACCGAGGTGGCTATGTTGAGCCGCCTCCCTTACGCCACCTCATCAAACCATCTCATCAAATATTTGTTTTATTTTTATTTTTATTTGTGTTGGTGATTTGTGCTAAGGTCACAAATCCACACGATTGTTATTTGTATAGGTGATTTGTGCTAAGGTCACAAATCCGCACAACCTTGATTTGTATTGATGATTTGTGCTAAGGTCACAAATCCACACGATTGTTAGGATACTTTAGGTTATCCTTTATGTTTCGGGATACTTTGGGTTATCCCGTATGGTTCGAGATACTTTGGGTTATCTCGTATAAAAATAAAAAAATAATAAAAAAAAGTTTTCCGGTTTGTGAATTTTAGGTTTGAAGATTTGTCTCCGCATGATTAGGGTTGTTTTGGTGATTTTCGGTTGGGTTTACCCTAATTCGGTAGAACCGAATTCGGTAAAACCCTAGGCTACCCAACTGATTTTCGGGTTACAGGTTATGGGGATTTTTCGGTACTTATTTTTAGCAGGTTTTGGTATACAATTTTTGTTTGGGATACTCATAAGTTGGAAAAGCATCCGGGCCGCATTCAGTACCGTGTTTGGAGAGCACTCGTAGAGGTGACTTCTTAGTCACTTGTTTCTTACATGGCTTCCTGAAATCTTGTTTATTTATTGTTTTATTGAAAAATTATGGCAATTATATGAAATACTTGCCATAAATAATGAATAAACACCTAGAAATCCATGCTAATTTACCTGATAAATTGAAAGGAAAAGATTTAAATTAAAAGTAATTAAGTTGCCATGTTAATTTTATTCTTGAATCTATCTGCCTTAAGACTCACGCAACCAAGCTATAAGATAGATGGTGGCTAATCTAGTACTTTAGCCGAAATACCTAGTGAGAGTCTTATGGTATCTCCAATTGGGGAAGACTGCTTGGAGAAAATCGAGGCATTATATTGAATTACTGCTTTCATATAAGATTTGTCTTTAACTTTACTCCAATTTCTGTCTGTTTTAATTGCTTATAAGTGATCGGCCATGTGATGCTCAATGATTGCAAACACACTATTTGGAAACTCTTAAAAAACAACCTATGTACTATATAAGAGAAACTTGAATTGAACATGTCTATATATGGACACACTAATCCATAACTCCTTGTGACGAGTTATGTGGTTATTTGCGAAACGGGAGGTTATTTGCAAAATTTAATATATACAATAAACTAAGAAATTGATTTCTTTGTAGCTTTTAGTTTTTGTTTCACATAATGGGGTTGATTGATCTTTAATGTTATCCCGCCCCACTACATGCTTCGGCATATAAGGGAATTATTTGAATTACTTGTGCCTTGAGACGCATGTAGGAGTACAATACAGGGTTTGATCAATTTATAATTCCACTTACTTATCTTAGACAGTTATCTTTACAAATATAAGGGAATTACAAATAATTACTTAAGGTACTGTCACATTTCCATACTATGATTCTTGCAATAGTATGCATATATACATACAACACTCATCACAGCGTTCAAATTCTTCACAATTTGTGAATTTGAAACACGTATTCAGAAAGTTTACTCAGATGACTATTTAGATGTCGTGGACAGAAGGAGTTAAGGATGTTGGAAACATTAGAATTCAACTTACTAATTAGTCTTATGAAAATCTGTTTTTAGTATTTGGATAATTGGGATGTAAGACAATTTTTACTTTATATAATGAAATACGTGGTATTTGTCATTATACATATATTAATTGGGTTATCCTATATTTGAGCATTTTAATCGTTGAATGATGTTATTCTAAATATGTCCATTGTCGGTTAACAATATGGGAGTATTGTTACACAAGACAAATGTGAGTGTTTGTTATATTCTTTGAATATATGGATGGTTCCCGCCAAACTCATATGTTATTCACAAAGGATGCATATTGGACACCCCAACTTTTGACTATTTACTTTTGGATCCGTAGTCATGAGTAAAGATGTCGAATATGGGTAGTTAAGTCATCCTTTGTGGATATCACTTTTTAAAGTCAAAGTCCACACGTTAACCTAAAAGGTAGTTTAAAAGGCTATGATTGGAAGTTATGTGAAGCAGCATTCAACAACATTTATTCAAAAAAAGAATTTGTTCCCGCACTGATTGTTGCAGTATGAATACCCATGGGCGCCTCTCCAGAAATTCCTCAAATAATTAGTGGGTCCGCACCCAAAGGGTAATGCAAGACGAATCTTGATTACATTTGGTAAATCTGTATTAAGTTCTATAACAAGAATCTAAATGGTTAAACTATATGGAATGAGTTAGAATCCATATCCATGGTTTAACGGTATTTGAACAAATGGATGATTATAGCACGAGATAAATAACCATGCTACTCAGAATGTTTTTGAAACTTAATCTCAGACATTTCTAGTTTTAAAAACGAATGGGAGTGTTGCTAGACGTTTTCGTCGTTAGTATATGGGCAGTTTGCTACTCTAACTTCCAAGTGGGAGCTGTTGGAATGTGGTAGTTAGATTAGCTCATTACAACTAGAAATGTGTGAGCTTATTGGGGGTTGATCGCTTCCCAAACACACACGTAAATATGTATAAGGAAAGAGAAGATCAATAATAATATAGTATAGTATTTCCGTCGGGTTCTAGAAAATTACTTTTAACCAAAGTAACTTCAAAAACCTCCCGGGTCGTTTCTTCGACGAGGCGTGAATTGAATTCGTTTTAACGTTTGTAATCGGGATTTTGAATGGTTTCAATGATTTTGGTTTTGGTTTCTAAATCTATTCATGAAAACGCAAAAAAAATTAAAGACAAGCAAACAAAAATAAGCAATTACGAATAAAGCACGAAACGTTAACGGGATTATAAAAACGCGACCTAAAAACCTAAAACAACAAATTTTAACACTAGAGACGCAAATTTATTTTTTTAAAGTCCTAAATGATAAAAGAAAATTTAAAATAAAAAGAATTATAATTTTTTGATTTTTATTTAATTTATTATGAATTAAAAACACTTTTAATCTAAAAATATTATTAAAAATACTAAAAAATTTATAAATATCTAAAAAATGAGTAAAAAACTTTAGCAACATCGCCTAAGAAAAATAAAATGGAATCACCAGCTTATTTTAATAAGCTGTAAATAAGCTTATAAGAGCTGTAAGCTTAAAATGGTAAAGGCCCTTATATATTAAACGTTGCAAATAATGAACGGAAAAGACCAAGGAAGTTGGCATAGTCCTGGGGATCTTACCTTTTTATTATTTATTATATTTTTTTAAAACGTTTATTACAAACTTAAAGAAAAGATAAAGATAAGAAATTTTTAAGAAAAAGACTTTTTGAAAACTTATAAATAAGCTAGGAAATTAGCTTAAACAAAGGAAGAAAGGCTTAAACGCTTAAAAGCCTTTAATACTAAACATGAATTGCCTATAAAATAGCTTTTAAACTAAACCTTAGATCCAATTAAGCTTCTAAAAGCGTCAAATACACTTAATAAGTAAAACTAAACTCAAATAAGAATCCTTAATAAGCAAAAAAACAAGGAAAAGACCTCAAGAAAAATCAAAAATGGAAAATAAAAAAAAAAAAAAAATGTTGATTTTTTTTATTTTTTTTTATTTTTTTTTGTTAAAGGCAGAAACAAAGATAAAAAACCTTATGGGGTAAAAGAAAAAAAATAAAATTTTTGTTATTTTTTTTTGTTTTTAAAAAGGGGGGGGGGTTTTTTGTTTTATTTTATTTTTTTTTATTTTTTAAAAAAAAAAATTGGGCCCCGCCCCACCCCCCCCCAAAATATAAAAAAAAAGAAAAAAAAAAGAAAAAAATAAAAAAAAAACCACCCCCCACCCAATGGAGATTTTATTGTTTAATAAAAAAAAAAAAAAGGGGGGGGAAGGGTGTGTGGCTCTATAAAGGAATATGGGGGTTTGGGGTGTAGTTTTTATAGTTATCGAATTGCCGACCAGTGAGCAAGCTTATGCAAACTTAAAATTCAGCTTGAAAACGGGCTTTTAAAACATTGGAAATAAAAACTCAGATTAAGAGCTTTTGACTTAACAACAATGGACTAATGCAAACTTATAACAGATCATTTTTACTATATTATGAGCTCAAAACAAGCATGAAAACAACAACGAATGTCATCAAACAAATTCAAATCAAATAAGCTAAAATAACACCATAGATTCAAACACTTGATAGACAAAAGGTTACAACTAAAATTTAAACTTAAAAAGCTTTTGAAAACAGATCATAAGACCAAAATTGAGCTTGACAAAGTTGGTTAAATGACTTATGAGTGGTCAAACAAAGCTGCTGTCCCAAACACCCCTTTAAAGTTTCAAATTCTATTTTAATCTTTAATAAAACTATTTTAACCTAGGCATTTAAAAACAGATTAATTAGTTAACCTAAAGAGCATATTATGACTAATTTTTAGACAGATTTATTAAAACACAATTAAAAGACTCTTAAACTATAACATAACCATAAAGAGCATTCATAAAGACAAGATAAGCATAAATAGGCAATAACAAGTCAAAATAAGCAAGAAATAAGCAGGGCATTAATAAGCTGAAAAATAGAAAGTGAGAACTCGCTTCTTTATTGAATAATTGTTGAAAGTACAATGGTGAAAAGTAAAGATGCTTGTAACAAAACTTGAAAACAGAGAACAGTAAAGTAAAATAAGCTGGAAGAAAAAGTTCTAAAAAAACTAGATAGGTCTCATCGAGTGAATTCTTCCTTATTTATAGGGAAGTCTTGTATGGTGCTTCTTGTGGGATAAGGATGCCATCTCAGCTTTCAATACTTCCCAAAATTGTTTAATGAAATGCATAATCACCATTAAACTCGCATCTTTAATTCTTTGACTCTCCCTTATTTTCTTGCCGCGTTATTTTTCTCCTTTTTAGTCCAATAGGAAGCCTCGAAAGTGCCACGTGGCACTGGCGTGTGTCAGGATTGTGTATGAGAGTGGGTCGAAGGCATTCGCAGCCATGAGGAGTGAGTTTTGCGTGTATTTTGGTCATTCCTGCCCTTCTCAGGCTTATAAACACATGTTCAAAGAATTCTTGAACTGTTATGTCTTCTTGTGAACACATGAACATGTAGTTAATGTACTTATTCAAGAAACATACATTATAGCATGCATTTGCTTGTTAAATACTGTGTATTCAAATTTGGCTTGACCCAATTGTCAAGTATTTGATCCAAAAAGAATTAAGTTATCTAAGGAATTGTGATGGAGTCTCACAATTCTAATACTCATAGAATACCACACTATCATGGTATGTCTAAGGTGTTGAAACAAACTATATTCGTATTGTTTGATTTTCGATAATTATAATTGCTCTACCTCCAAAATCTATCAAGGTTAGAAATTTGCGTGTGTCATGGATACACTCAATATAGTTCAAACCTAGAAGGTATTCAAGACATTATCTATTAATGGAAAGAAATTAAAAAAAAAAAAATTAAAAACACAAAAAGATTGGGATGAATCCCATTATGTCTTGATTAAAGTTTTGAAATTTGTTAATATCTTAGGGGGTGTTTGTTCGACGCATATGTGTGAGCTAAGGGGGGACCAAAATGGTCTCAATTATTTTAGGATGACTAGTGCTCAATATGACTTTATTTACAAGGCTTGCATGGATGTCAAAGTATAATTTAAATTCCACAGAACACGTAAGTAACGAAATGAGTAACGACGTTACTAAAAATTATGAAATTTCAAATATTGCTTTGAAATGCTAAAACGTGGCTATTGCCAAAATACTACAACGTTAGGCGTCCCGGTTCATTCCCGGAGACGTTTCTCAGAAAATAGCGAGGAAACTTCCCGCTTAAATGTATAAATAGCACATGGTTCCAAAAATTCAAATTATTAGACAAAAAACGGTTATGATATTGAACGGAAATTTACGGGTTATGACAAATTGATCTTTCACCAAACAGTAAAATGTGAGGTTAGAATGAGTTTCTTTTGAAGAAAGGCTCATAAGGACAAAGTTGTATACATATTAATGCCTGACTTATGACAAGAGTTTTTAATCATACTCAAGCAATTGACTATGATTAAATCTTCCTTTTCTACACGCATTAATTATATAAAGATAATTAATTTTCATACATATTTTCTTGAATCTGAAATATGGAAAATTAAGGTTCATAACTATTTCCTTAATGATTACCTTGCGAGGACGATGTGTAATCACAAAGGGTTATGAATCTCTTATTGTAACATGACAATTAAGTTTTATAACTCTTTTCGTTATGATTACCTTTTGCAAGGACGGTGTAATCAAAGGTTATGAGTTTAAAATAATCTTTATAAATTATACAAGATAATAGAATCCAAGTGTGGATTAGATCATGCATCTAGCTGAGATCTTATGTTTAATCACAATATGATTTTTGATTAAATTAAGATAACTCTTGAGTACACCTGACATCAAGTGGGGGCACTATGGTTTTCCTTAAATTCATATGTTGTGTAACATATTGAAGGTATCATTCCATCTAAGATAGATGTTAATCCTTGAGGTTGGAATGAAACTTCACTTGGGAATTTTAGGAAATAAAACAAACGACCTTGGAATAAATGTTTAATGAAATAAACATATGCGGAAATTAAGTCCAACACAATGCAATACATCATTGAAGCAAGTCTTAATTGATATATTTCACTTAAGATAATTTAATACATGGATGGAAATCTTGTGTTTTTAACGAAGGATTCATCATGTATATATTATATTGTGTGTGAGACTCGTTGTTACTTTTGCACTAGAGCAAGATGAGCTAACAATAACAGTATCTAATTGAGAGTGATTTAGATGATTGTTAAAACAAAGTTTACGAATTATATAAGGCATAGTGTTGTTTGTGTACACTGATGCTAGAGAATAATCAAACATAGTAGGATTTCATCTTTTATGATAAATCTACTAACTAGATATGCTCAACTAAGAGCATTGTTGCAATACACATTGAAGAATAAGGATACTTTACATTTTAAGAAACTATAAAGTTGAGTGTCTAAGATAAGTATGTGGGTGACTACAAATACCTCAAGGTACTGTCACATTTTCATACTATAATTCTTGCAATAGTATGCAAATATACATATGAAACTCATCACACCGTTCAAATTCTTCACAATTTGTGAATTTGACACATGTATTCGGAAAGTTTACTCAGGTGACTATTTAGCTGTCATGGACAGAAGGAGTTGAGGATGTTGGAAATAGTAGAATTCAACTTACTAATTAGTTTTATGCAAATCTGTTTTTAGTATTTGGATAATTGAGATGTAAGACAATTTTTACTTTCTGATGAATAAAGATACGTGGTATTTGTCATTTATACATATAATAATTGTTATCCTATATTTGCATGTTTAATCCTTGAATGATGTTATCATTCTAAATATGTCTATTATCGGTTAACAATATGGGAGTATTGTTACACAAGAAAAATATATTGTTGGTTATATTCTTTGAATATATGGATGGTTCCCGCCAAACTCATATGTTATTCACAAGGGATGCATATTGGACACCCCAACTTTTGACTAATTACTTTTGGATCTGTAGTCATGAGTAAGATGTCGAATATGGTTAGTTAAGTCATCCTTATGAATCACTTTTAATTCTAAGTCACACGTTAACCTAAAAATGGTAGATATAAAGGCTATTATTGGAAGTGATGTGAAGCAGCATTCACAACACTTTATTCCACAAAGATTTGTTTCCCCTTCCACTTGATGTGCAGTATGATACCATTGGCGCCTCTCCAGAATTAATCAGATAATTGTGTGGCCGCACCCAAAGGGTAATGCAAGATGAATCTTGATTACATTTGGTAAATCTGTATTAAGTTCTATAACAAGAATCTAAATGGTTAAACTATATGGAATGAGTTAGAATCCATATCCATGGTTTAACGGTATTTGAACAAATGGATGATTATAGCAAGAGATAAATAACCATGCTACTCAGAATGTTTTTGAAACTTAATCTCAGACATTTCTAGTTTTAAAAACGAATGGGAGTGTTGCTAGACGTTTTCGTCGTTAGTATATGGGCAGTTTGCTACTCTAACTTCCAAGTGGGAGCTGTTGGAATGTGGTAGTTAGATTAGCTCATTACAACTAGAAATGTGTGAGCTTATTGGGGGCTGATCGCTTCCCAAACACACACGTAAATATGTATAAGGAAAGAGAAGATCAATAATAATATAGTATAGTATTTCCGTCGGGTTCTAGAAAATTACTTTTAACCAAAGTAACTTCAAAAACCTCTCGGTCGTTTCTTCGACGAGGCGTGAATTGAATTCGTTTTAACGTTTGTAATCGGGATTTTGATTGGTTTCAATGATTTTGGTTTTGGTTTCTAAATCTATTCATGAAAACGCAAAAAAAATTAAAGACAAGCAAACAAAAATAAGCAATTACGAATAAAGCACGAAACGTTAACGGGATTATAAAAACGCGACCTAAAAACCTAAAACAACAAATTTTAACACTAGAGACGCAAATTTATTTTTTAAAAGTCCTAAATGATAAAAGAAAATTTAAAATAAAAAGAATTATAATTTTTTGATTTTTATTTAATTTATTATGAATTAAAAACACTTTTAATCTAAAAATATTATTAAAAATACTAAAAAAATTTATAAATATCTAAAAAATGAGGTAAAATACTTTTATCAACTATAAGCCTAAGAAAAATAAAATGGAATCACCAGCTTATTCTAATAAGCTGTAAATAAGCTTATAAGAGCTGTAAGCTTAAAATGGTAAAGGCCCTTATATATTAAACGTTGCAAATAATGAACGGAAAAGACCCATGGGCAGTTGGCATAGTCCTGGATCTTACCTTTTTATTTATTTATTTATTTTTTTTAAAACTTTTTTACAAAACTTAAAGAGAAAGAGAAAATAAGAAATTTTTAAAAAAGAACTTTTTGTAAAACTTATAAATAAGCTAGAAATTAGCTTAAACAAAGTGAAAGAATGGCTTAAACGCTTAAATGCCTTTAATACTAAACTGAATTGGCCTATAAAAGCTTTTATAAGCTAAACCTTAGATCAATTAAGCTTCTAAAAGCTCAAATATACTTAAAAAGTAAAACTAAACTCAAAATAAGAATCCTTAATAAGCAAAAAACAAGGAAAAACAAATAAGCAGATTTTAAGACTTAGAATTTTTAAGGTTTTTAAATCTCTAAATGGCTATTTGCAGACCTGATTTTAAGCTAGCATAAGCTGATTTAAAAACTCAAAAAGGCAAAACAGATTAAGCTAGATGTCTCAAGAGCTTATACTATCAATTGCAGACCAGTGAACAAGCTTTTGCTAACTTAAATTTGAGCTTGAAAAAGGGCTTTTAAAACATTGGAAATAAAACTCAAGGATTTAAGAGCTTTTGAATTAACAACAATGGACTAATGCAAACTTATAACAGATCATTTTTACTGCATTATGAGCTCAAAACAAGCATGAAAACAACAATGAATGTCATCAAACAAATTCAAATCAAATAAGCTAAAATAACACCATAGATTCAAACACTTGATAGACACAAGGTTACAACTAAGATTTAAACTTAAAAAGCTTTTGAAAACAGATCATAAGACCAAAATTGAGCTTGACAAAGTTGGTTAAATGACTTATGAGTGGTCAAACAAAGCTGCTGTCCCAAACACCCCTTTAAAGTTTCAAATTCTATTTTAATCTTTAATAAAACTATTTTAACCTAGGCATTTAAAAACAGATTAATTAGTTAACCTAAAGAGCATATTATGACTAATTTTTAGACAGATTTTTTAAAACACAATTAAAAGACTCTTAAACTATAACATAACCATAAAGAGCATTCATAAAGACAAGATAAGCATAAATAGGCAATAACAAGTCAAAATATGCAAGAAATAAGCAGGGCATTAATAAGCTGAAAAATAGAAAGTGAGAACTCACTTCTTTATTGAATAATTGTTGAAAGTACAATGGTGAAAGGTAAAGATGCTTGTAACAAAACTTGAAAACAGAGAACTGTAAAGTAAAATAAGCTGGAAGAAAAAGTTCTAAAAAAACTAGATAGGTCTCTTCGAGTGAATTCTTCCTTATTTATAGGGAAGTCTTGTATGGTGCTTCTTGTGGGATAAGGATGCCATCTCAGCTTTCAATACTTCCCAAAATTGTTTAAGGAAATGCATAATCACCATTAAACTCGCATCTTCAATTCTTTGACTCTCCCTTATTTTCTTGCCCCGTTATTTTTCTCCTTTTTAGTCCAATAGGAAGCCTCGAAAGTGCCACGTGGCACTGGCGTATGTCAGGATTATGTATAAGAGTGGGTCGAAGGCATTCGCAGCTAGAGAGTGAGTTGCGTGTAATTTTGGTCATCCCGCCCTCTCATGCTTATTTATTTTATTTTGAAGAGTTAACGGGGCGTTAAGGGTAAGGGTAAAAGGTAACGGAGTTAGGTTTTAAGATTGACGGTGAAAACCACCTTAGGACTAACTGTGGTTAGTCCCTAAAGGACTGAAGTGTAATTGGTTAAAACTGGTTATCGTTAGAGCGTTGCTCATATTGGTTTGGCTATTTAAGAGATTTTGGGGCCGTAGGTGTATTTTTGGTTTGGCTTTTAGTAATATAAAAGGCTATTTAAAAGGCTTTATATGGGCTGACTTGGCCATTTTTTTTTTTTTTTTAACATTTTGGTTGAGTTGGCCCACTAAGATGCATACGCCTTTGGCTTTGGTTTTCCACGCTCTTTCCAATCCCATGCTCGGTTTTGTCCGGTTTTGCCTTCGTTTTTGTCTTTTAGTGAATATCTGTATATTTTTGACATTTTGAGTCCGTTTTTGGTCATTTAAGCTCGTTTTATTGAGAAAAAGGTATGTGTACATACCAAATCCCGTCATACTAAAATATTGCTGTGTCCTCACGCAATGAAATAAATCCATGTTTAGAAAACCAAAAATTTCAACACCCTTAAATTAAATGCCTTGAAAAGTAGCAAAGAATAAAATTTAAAGAGATTAAGAAATTGCTAGTTTTTTAAAACACCCCCGTTTACCATTTTCTTTCTTGCATACTTTTTTTATTTACCAACATGCCTCACTTTCATTATTGATCATAACATTTAGGATCACTGAAAAAGAAACACCTCAATCCTAAGGTGCCCTAGAAGGATAAATTCATCGTCCCTAATTTTTCACTTATTCCCAAACTAAGCTTAAAAACAAAATTATTGTTAATTACAAGTTGGGATGCTAACGCTACTCATATTTGCAATTTGTGTAAAACTTCTCCTCCCGACAGATATATATATTAAGGTGTGTGTGCTCAATTTGAATTTCGACCATCCAACCTACATTTTTAGATAGTTATAACCTTTCCAAGTTTCACGTTCCACTTTTAGTTATATGAATTCAAAGGTGAGATTGTCCCATGTAGCAACATTTCTTCTCGGCACATCCCAACCTCGTCGGCTAAGTGATCGGGTTTTTGACACCCCTCAGAGAATAATTTGTCAATACTCTCCGACTTTTAAACCCTTTACTAAAAACGTTTCCGTAAAACTTAGTAAGTTTATAACTCAAAGCAATCTAATTCCTCCAAAATTAAGTCATTCTTGGTATGTTAATTCCTTTAGAGTGACTTTCTTCTCAGAACCTCCCGACCTCATCGGTAAAGTGCCCAGGCTTTTGACACCCCACAGAGAATACTGATCAGAATTAACAAACGTCCGGTTTTAAAATTTTGTAGGGATTAACAAATTTAAGTTCAAAAGAATGTTTAAATTTTAAAAAAAGTCATTTTCCCTTTATTTATTAAGCGACTTATACTAGCAACATTATTATATTTTTCACATCATTTTCATTTTCATTTTTTTTGCAACATTTATATTTACACCGTTTACAGGGAAAATTTCTTTTTAGAAAATTAAAACATATTTTCGATCAAAAACTCTTATTTATCAATTCATCGATAAAGCTTTTTACTCTAAAAATGTTGATCTTAACGGACTTTTAAGAGTGATAAAACCCTAACATGTCTTTCAAAAAGAGCACGTATTATTAGTCATTTTAGAAGCTACTGGGAGAAAAAGCCACAAATTACACTTATGAGCTTTTAAGATTTCCAACTAATCCTTGCTTAGCATTCCAACTTATATTTAACTCTATCATTTCTGGTTCTTCGCAAATTTAAAATCTTTAATAAAAAGATCCGCGAATGCTTAGCCAAATAAAATTAAGCTTTGCATATTTAAAGTCATTTATGAAAACTTGCAAAATCTTGGCCTTTTGAGCTAGAATTCGCATTTTAAAGCTTCTTGTATAAAAGCCTAGCGAAAGCTTATATATTTATAAAGGTTAAGGGAGTAAGCTAGAGCTCAACATGCTCGGTCAACTAAAAAATTATTTTGATTCTCACCAGCGGAAAGTCAACATTTGTGATAAACACTTATTTTATTTTTGCAATTTTTTTAAATTTTGGCATAAAATCACATTTTTTTCTTGGTAAAACAGGGTTACGTAAAAGACATAGACAAATACAAGTGGGATCAAATAGATATATTCCCCCCTCATACTAGAACGACACATTGTCCTCAATGTGTGGGGGTTGCCACCCCCTTATACTAATTTCGATGTATATGTATATTCCTAATATAAAAGGGAATCTCACATAAATCTAAAACCGTTTATTAATTATGCCAAAGATTAAACGTTAGTCAATAAGATCAAGGATATATGATTCCCAAAGTGAAGGCAGTGCAAAGGATTAAACTAAGTGATGACCGTTGCACAAAAACCATGATCATAGAGATCTTCATAGTGTTATAATCTGACAAATCATCACAAACAACAAAAACACAAGATTGGAAGAGGCAAGCCCCCTCACGTTACACTTATTAGAAAATAGAAAGAAGATAGAAACACGGGTTGCCTCTCGAGAAGCGCTTTGTTTTTGTTAACCAAGTCGTGTGCTTGACTCGACCTCGAATTTAATTGTCTAAGGGGAAGGTTTGGAGATCCGGGACAACCATGGGTGGTATGTCCCCTTCAAAGTAATGCTTAAGTATGTGACCGTTCACCTTGAAGTTAGGTCCGTTAGTTGAAGATAACTCAATGGTACCATAAGGGAAAACTTGGGCAATGGTGAACGGTCTGTTCTAGCGGGTCTTAAGCTTGGCTGAGAAAATCTTTAATCGAGAATTATAGAGAAGGACTTGATCACCAACGTTAAAGACGCGGTTCTTAATCTTGGAGTCGTAAATCTTCTTCATTTTCTCTTTGTAGATTAAAGAGTTCTCATAGGCTTGATCACGAAGTTCATTAAGTTCATTCATTTGAACTTTTTGGTGATCACCCGCGGTCTTAAGGTATAAATTACAGTGCTTCAAGGCCCAATATGCCTTATGTTCAAGTTTGATGGGGAGATGACAAGCCTTTCCGTACACAAGCTTATAAAGAGTGCACCCGATGGGTGTCTTAAACGCGGTACGAAAGGCCCATAGTGCGTCATCTAACTTATCGGACCATGAAGAACGGTTTTCACCTACGGTCCTTTCTAAGATACGTTTCAAACAACGATTCAAAACCTCAACTTGTCCACTTGTTTGTGGATGATACGCGGTAGAAAGTCGGTGGGTTACCCCATATTTAACCATGACCTTTGTGAATTGGTCATTGCAAAAATGGGTACCGCGATCACTAATAATAGCACCAGGAGTTTCAAAACGGACAAATAGAGTTTTTAAGAACCTACAAACAAATCGGGAATCGTTAGTGGGGAGCGCTTTCGCTTCAACCCATTTTGACAAGTAGTCCACAGCCACGAGAATGTACTTGTTCCCTCGAGAAGACGGGAACGGGCCCATAAAGTCGATGCCCCATATGTCAAAGATCTCGCAAACTTGAATTGCCTTTTGAGGCATTTCATCACGTTGCAAGATTTTGTCTTGACGTTGACAAGTGTCACATCGTGTGACCAAGTCATGGGCATCTCCATAAATAGCCAGCCAGTAAAATCCGGAATCAAAGACTTTCTTAGCGGTGTAATTGGCACCATGATGTCCCCCGGTGGGTCCATTATGGCAATCCGTGAAGATATCAATGGCTTCTTGGCCGTACACATAACGTCTAATCACTTGATCCGCACAAATCCTATACAAGTAGGGGTTGTCTCAAAAATAATGCTTAACATCCTTGAAGAATTTCTTCTTTTGTTGCGACGACATCCCTTTCACAATAAAGTTTCCCGCATGGTAATTTGCAATATCGGCAAACCATGGGGTGTTCGAATCGCCATGAAAAGTTACCATTCCAAGTGTCTCGAGAGGAAATGTTTTGGTGATTTCCTTTTCCTTGGGATCGCTTTGATGGGGGTTCTCTAGTCTGGACAAGTGGTTGGCCACTAGATTCTCCTCTCCTTTTCTGTCACAAATAATGGCATCAAATTCTTGTAGCAGAAGAATCCAATAGAGCAATCTCGGTTTAGCATCTTGCTTAGCGAGCAGATACTTAAGAGCCGAGTGGTCTGTATACGCTATGGTTTTTGACATGACTAAATAAGGTTGGAATTTTTCAAAAGCCTACACTACGGCTAATAATTCGTTTTCCGTTGTGGTGTAATGAGCCTGGGCATCGGTCATAGTCTTGCTAGCGTAGTGTATTGGTTGAAAATGCTTGGTCTTTCGTTGCCCCAGGACTGCCAACTGCAAAGTCACTAGCATCACACATAATTTCAAAGGGCAAGTCCCAATCGAGTGCAACTAATATCGGGGCTTCGGTCAATTTCTTCTTAAGGGTCTTAAATGCCTCTCTACACTCGGTCGAGTAAATGAATGGAGTCTCTTTTTCAAGAAGATGGGTCATTAGCCAGGCGATTTTAGAAAAATCGTGAATAAATTGACGACAAAACCTGGCGTGGCCTAGAAAACTCCGAACTCATTTGACGGACGTGGGAGGAGGTAATTTTGCAATAACATCAACTTTTTCCCTATCTACCTCAATCCCAGATTTCAAAATCTTATGGCCGAGGACAATGCCCTCTTTGACCATGAAGTGGCACTTCTCCCAGTTTAGAACAAGATTGGTGTCTTCGCACCTTTTGAGCATTTTGTCTACCGAAGATACAGCTCTCTGCTTGCGTTTTGTAGTAGAGAAGATATGTCAACCTGATAGAAAAAATTACAGTTTAAGTTATCATTGTGATTTAAATACACTTACTGAAATAAAAAGAAGCAAAAAGATAAGCAATGCTACCTTTGGGATACTATGTGTTTGTTTCTCCCTAATTTTCTTAAATATTGGAGCCAGTTCTCCCCCATACCTCGCTTCAGCGGAATTGGGTATGTTGTTGTTGTTGATTGGAGCCAGTTCTCGCTGTGAACACAACACAAACGTAATTTAGATGCAGTTTATCTTAGGTCAAAAGACGCCAATAAAAATCCCCAATCATCCTATGCAACGAACCAGGCTATTATATTAACTGTCTTTTCAATCATAATTGACAAGCTAACTAATTATAAATTGAAAAAATCTGAGCAACCCAACCAAGTCAAACAAAGAAAAAGAAAGAACTGACCTTCAATTAGGCATATGTGGAATGTGCAGCAGGCATTGGATTATTGGCCATTGAATCACCCCAATGTGTTTGGCCGGTAGGCCCGGTTGGTGTCAACATTCTTGCAGCAGCCAACGTCTAATATATTTATAAGAAATACAATTAATACAAGTGTTCAACACATATTGCATGAGTTAATCATGTAATCTACTAAAGAATATAATACCTGAAGATTAAGATCGATGTAGGCAAGTATTATAGGTTGGGGTTCCATATCTATTGGAACCATAGAAAGATGACCTTTAATTGCAGTGCCACAAAGCTTACACCATATGCAAGTCATTTGCTATTGTCCCCACTCTATAAATTTGCTCATAGTAGTTGCAGAAACATATTAGAAAAAGGTAAGAATTCAAACCTCCAAATAGAAAATGCATCCTTGGAACCCTTTCATCTAAAAGCCAAAGCAAAATCTCTGTAATTAAATTGTTAAGCGTTCTTTGCTTAACAGCATGAGCAAATCATTTATTCTCATGTATTGAGAAAAATTAGAGTATTCGTCACGCACTTTGCTATCCATTACACTTATAGCAAATTCTACAAGTAGCTGTAGAACCACCTTCAAAATCTTTTTCATCATTATCCCACATATAACTCAGCTTCGATATGGTTACAAGCTACTAATCTCAATATAAAACGCGACTATTGTTTTGTATCAATTGTCAAGATACAACCAGCACGTATTAAGATTGTTACTATAAAAATAATTGGTGTATAAAATAGCGATATTTAAATATATTTCAGTCACGTATATAAGCTGCTTTATTCATCTCTTCCAAAACCTCGCTTGCTTACTGTCTTTGCTATAGTTTGTCGCTTGCGTTATCTTAATCTAATATGAAAAGGATATCTACGCTTTTTAAGTGTCAACATGCATAACCATTATCTAAACATATGAAAACGATCTTTGTTTTTCATTTCACATTAAATCCTAAAGAGGCTTTAGATGACCATAACTGAGAAATTGTATGAATAAAAAAGCATGTCTTTAATCAACATTGCACTATTATAAACCTTTATAGATAGTTTTATTCGTTTAATTACTTAATTTTTTAATTTTTGTTCATGATTAATGTAACACTTAATTTGTATAGAGGTAAGGCAGACTAAAATAACTCTTAACATTAACACGAATGAAAATAAAGCCAAGTTATAATGAAACTTCTACTCCATGTTGACATCAACTGTTTTCAATCCTGCGAGCGTAGACCACATAACCCCTTTTTCTTCAATCTCCAAATAACGGTGCCAAATACACGGAAACTAATATCTTGAATCTAGCCTAATAATAAACCCACTTAGTTACTGTCATGTAAACCAATGCATCTTAATGCAATTTGAAGCTGTCTGAGCATTCAAGCTAACACTAACTTGCCGGAACCCTTATTATTTAAATTCACACAGCCGATTGTGCGCGCCAAATCACAAAAGATTGCAAAGCAATGCTTCGAAACAAGATTGGACAAATCAACTTGTTCAATTCCACTCTATCATTAAATAAATTCAGGGACTACACCTGTTTTTATTGCACTCAGAAGGGCCATGTCGCGAAATCCTGCATGACAAAACTCAGCGACGAAAGGCTATATGCGCAGGCAGATCAATAACTTTCATGCAAGGGGAGCGAAGCAACTAGGGCACAATAAGGAAGAACAAGGAAACTTAAATGCGTTTAATCTCAAGGAACAGACACTTTGCAAATGCGTATCCGACAGGAATGACACCAAACGATGCAGAACAGAAAAGAATAAGACAACAGCCGCCATATCACATTGCCCGAACCAAAATAAGCGTTTAAATATCCCGAGTTTATTCACTTTATAATGCAAGAGAAAAATAATGGGACCGATAAGGGATCGTGGGACGACTTTGGTATACTTAGCAATAACATCTAAAAAGTAGTATGAATGCCAATGGATAAAATCTTCATATACCTTATAGAAGAATTCAGAATAGAAAAATTGGAAAAACAGGCAAGTTTTTTATTACTTATGTATTGGAGGTCTTGATAAATACGTAGAAGGAACCTACAGAATACCATGGGTGCACTATTCCCCTTAAGTTACGCTAATATTTTATCAATTGAATTTTATTAAGGCAACAATGGGTTACGAGATAACATCAAATGACGGATAGATGCACGTTGGCGTATATGTTCAAAGATAAGCGAGGAAAGGACATAAACCTTGACAGAATGAGGGAGCAACACAACAATTACTTGGAAGATTACTTTGATGCACTTGACAGAAGTGCAAACATCGAAAGAAGAATAGATCAGCCTTATGAGAAAAAGGACGACGATGTAGAGATTGGAAACTTTCATGAGTGTGTTGCGTTTTTAGACTTCATCAGAAAAGGAGGGGCACTTAGCAACGAATAGGAAGTACATAGGGAGAAATTCAATCGTGTCCTAACATGGTTCTTTAACAACTTTCTCACGCGACCATTGCCCGGATCATTGCCACCCATAATAAAGGGAGTAACAATTCATCTTTTTAATTTATATGAATTAATTGAATGTATGGGAGGATACAAAAGTGTGCAGTTTGAAGGCGACTTTGAAGGACTTGCGGAGATACTCGGATTAGAGAGATCCGATGGAATGGATATCCGAAGATGCTATTTGGACTACTTGGAACCCCTTATCTCAAATTACAAGGCAGCGCGACCATCAAATCCCACTGGAGGATATGGAGATGAAGGCATTAGGCGCTTCGAGGATTACCACGGAGATGGTAACAAGGATGGATCAACGGCTGTGAAGAAGGAAGGAAGAGTCGAGCATTTCGGGATTACCCTCGAGAAGGAAGAGGAAGGCAAGTATGACGCTACTGCACAACAGGATGAAGAAGACGTGGCAAGGATCAAGTGCTATATATGTCAAAGGATGGGTCACTTCGATACAGAGTGCCCAAACGAAGACCAAAGGCCAACCAATGGAGCATCCACATCAAGACAACAAGACGAGGAAGATACTCATAGTTCATCAAGCGAAGATTTCACCATCATCGTTTGAAACTACAAAGATGGAAGCACAAACGGACAATTCTAACATCAAGCCTTAGATCTTACGGGGGAGATTGTTAGAAGTATATTTAAGATACAAGACTTTATGTTATAATTATCTATTTAGACTTTGTAATATTCTGCCAGGATTTTAGGATTAGCAGAACTAAACATTAAAAAAACCCGCAGGCCCATTAAGCCAAACGGTACTTAAGATTAAATAACCGCTTTGTGAAGGGATACGATCTTTTACTTCACACCGGTTCATTAGGTATATATTCCCTGTAAATACATTGATTATTGACAGATACTTAACAATATATTACGTTTGTTGTGATTAATTGAGTGCTTCAAATCTTTGAGTATCATACATGAATCTCTGCACTAAACCGTATTGCCAAACGCCCCTCTGCACAAGAACCATGAATTCGCACCCTGTGAAAAAGAATTGGCGGGAACTTTTCCCTCCCTTTCTCATTCTAAACAGGGTATGATTATCTGCATCAAACAAAGCAGGTAGTCATATCCTGAACGGCAACAGGAACTGTTGCCGCAGCGCTACTGTCTTCTTCTACATTATTATCAGTAAGTTCAGTTGGGAAAATCTTTGCTGCTTCTGCCATTTTCTTCATCATCTTCCTTCGTTTCTTTTCTTCCTTCAACTTTTTCTTCATGAAAAGCTTCTCTCTGTATTCCAATTCATAATAATATGACGTCTTCTGTTCCTTACTAAGCTTCGACACTTGGGCATTAGTCAACCGTTTAAAAGGTGGTAATTCATCATGTTCTGATGTTTCTTCATCCGATGACTAATCTATGTCATCATCTAACGCGTCATCATTATCATCACCAAACTGCTCTTGAGGCAACTTCAGCTGAGGTCTAGATTGTAAAAGAGTTGACAGAATGTATGGTAAAGGTGGTGCTCGACTTCTGGCTGCAAACGGCTTTCCAGGTGGCGAGACTTGCAGCTTTAGAAGCATATTAGCCTCAACCAAGATCTTTGAAGCAAACGAAAGTAGTAACAAGTGAGGCTTCCACACTTGACCATTTGGTAAAACTCTTTGACCATTCCGATTTGTCCTACACGCCGAGTGGTTCTCCACTAATGAAACAGGGTTCATGAGGCGCATATCACCCGCAGCCTGTCGAATGGCTTGCTGAACCACATGGGACCGCTGGGTACAAACATGTCATAACTAGTGGCTGTACCATTTGGACCTTCAGGCGGTGCAGAAGCAGCATGGGTCAAGACGACAATAGCATTAAACCATATAGATTGTCCAAATATATCAGTTATAGTCCACAAAAGTGGCATATCGTCCCTACTCTGCATGTCTAACCGATCAAGATACAAAACAATATCTGGAGGTGATTTTTGGATAAACTTTTTAACGAACTGAAGAATTTTTTGATTCTTTCTTTGATCAGCCCAAAAAGGCAGAAGACCCAGAGTGTTAATAACACGAACCTTAATACCCTACATAGTTCCAACAACATCCTGAACCTTCTTGGTTCCCAGTTGAAAAGCATCAGTTCGAAACTTAACTTCATCAAATATTGAATTAATCGTTGCACTTTTCCCAACACCCGTTTTCCCAAGAACCATGATGGTGCACGAAAACTCGAGTGGTTCTTGCCAGCCACCTCCAACTGCTCAGCCATGGCACTGGCACGCTCAAAGCTAAAAGCAGCAACACGACCTCCAGTTCTGCCTCTCAGTTGTTCAACCAATCCTAACCTATACAAAACTTGTTCCACAACGACGTTATGAGTCTGCCCGAGCCTTTGAACAAGACGTAAAAACTTAACCCGTATCATCTGAAGCTTTTCACGAATCTTGTCATTTTCCTCGGCCTCACCGTTTGTTGGTTCATCAATGACTTGGTTCTGAGGTGGAGAAACATTCCCGTTTGCTTGTGATTGCGCCACACAGTGAGCAGGCTCAAGTAGTGGAGCACCACAGCCAAGATCAGCAGGTCATGTTAGAACTGGAGCTAGGAATGGTCTCAGGGTGGGGGGAGTGTTAGGTCTGGAATTAGGAGTGGGGGTTTCTTTAGGTTTTGGATCATCTTTGTAGTTAGGCACCGCGATGGGGGTGGGAGCGACAGATTTTGCTGTAGATAAAGAAACACCTATAACAGGTCTCGATTCTAGTTCTTTGTTCAATGGCTTATCTTCATCATTTTGTTCACGTATTTTAGAGGAATCAGCTACGGATTCAGAAACTTTGTCATCAAAAGAAGGTTGTCTTTCAACCTCAGGCTCATGAATAGCAGAAGAAGATGGCTTAAAATGTTTCGGCACCACCTCTTCATTTTGTTCAACTTTCTGTTCATTTTACGCATTAAGTAGATCATTTGTAGTACTCTCGACCTCGTCGTTTTGCTTCACACTGTCATCATCGTTATCATCAGTAACCAACACATCTTTTCCATTCATATCTTCATGGAGTTGATCTCCATTGACTTCACCACTTATCTCGCCGTCAGGCTGTTCTGTGATCCACGAAATCTCCATTTACACGAATATGAATCACTGTTTCATCCAAATCAGCATCGCTTGAAACTCTATTTTCGGAATTTTCTATAATTACATGAGCTGCTTTTTTGTTGACCTTATGAACATCTTCCAATATCCCCTTGGAACCCTCATTATTTTCATTTACCCCAACACCTATAACCCTATTATTTTCCAACACATCTGGCTCATTACTGTTTTGGTCATCGGCCACACCCACCACTTCCGCACCATCTTGTTTACCATCCACTAACACCAACTCACTAGCTTGATCCCTTGCATCAGTACCAGAGGTACTTTCAACATCAGTCAGCAATTCCATGTCACCAGGCTTAACCCTTTACCCAGGCTTAACCCTTTACCCAAAAAATGAAGCTTTCACATGTGCATGGTTGTGCTATGTGATTCTTGTGGACACGTCATTGAAGCCTTTAATGCGCGAAGAGATGGCCTATTACAGCCATTATGTGTTCGAAACTTTTTGAGGCAACGTAGCATTTATAATATAGAGTGTGTCAAGAAGTTTGTAGTGTCCTAATTTTTGTTTAAACACTAGTGTCAAACTAGAATTGGTTTGCATATATTTTGTTTTGATTGGTACACTCCAACTTATTACTTGTTATACGATATGTACATAGGGGCATAGCCATAAATTTATTCTCGGGAGGGGGGGGAGAGTTTTTTAAAATTATGTTAGCAAGTGCTAAAAAACTCATAATGTATAACTATTTAAAATGTAGAAACAAATTTGCTCGTTTAGCATTTTAGTTGTACAGGGCTAGTATTTCTATGTAAAAAAGTTACAACAATTATGCTTCCTACATGAACAAGTATAAGACTAGTATAAAGATATCTCTTTTACAATGGGCCAAAAATCAATACTAGATACACATTTTATCACATTGGACTTTATTGCATGATATATATGTAGAATAATCAAGGCTTTGTGGGTGGGCCATGGCCTAGCTTACACTCCACGTAGCTACACCACTCTCAGCATATTGATAAGAGGTAATACTATAATTTTATGAAGAAGTATGCTAGAACCACATAATATATAACAAAACAAAATTCACTAAATTAGGTGGCATGTTTATAATGAGTATTCTCTCTTGTTCTTTTTAAATCACTTCATAGCGAATGCGTAGTAATCATGACGCCTCATTTGTGAATTTTACTTTGTAAAAATTATGTGATATAAAAAAAAAGCAAATTTCTTTATAATGTGGCTGCTATCATGTGACACCTCTAAACTGTTTATCTTAAATCAAACGAGTATATGATATCGAAAGAAACACATCAATCATTGTTGTTAATCCCCGTACAAGAACTAGTGATAGTCATAGGTAAAAATGAAACACAATAGTTAACGTAATGTTAATACGAAGAACAAATACTTTAGCACTGCTACTCTAACACGTTGTTTTCCTACATATTCACAAATAATATCATAAAGATACTAGCTTGATAGTCGTCCATACAAGTTCTATAGCCGTAATAATATCGTAAGAGGTTCTACTAACAACACTATGGCAATACATGTAATAAGAAGTCACAAAGACGATGTGATAAAAGAACCAACGAGGAAACAAGATGATAATTCTAAGCCACCTATTCATTGCCTTCTTGAAGGTAAGGAGATATGAGGCTTGACATAACGGTAGAAGGGATGAATGTATAAGGCTTTTGAGAATCCAACTCGAGTCTGTAAAAATTACTCCCCATATATTTCCAATACAGTTTGTGATTGTATTTCCTATACATTCTGTTATGAATCGCCAGAAAACAACATTCGTGTATCGCTTTATCAGGTTGATGAATTTCTTTTAATACCTTTTTGGATAAATCAAAAGAAATTGAGGGTATTATTTGCTTGGTTGGGCCGGGGGCCCATTGTAATGATATGGCTCAGGCCCAGGGGCCTGGTACACCTATTATACGTCATATATAGTTCACGTGTCCAACATGTTTCCAAACATGTGATTTTAATGGCAACATGTGAAAAGTTGTTTTTTCCAAACCTTCCACCGCCCCGAATACAACTTTATAATCATCTCTTAATGCATCATACCCAAAACCCCAACACGATCGTACTGGGGAGACTGGCAGTTTTTGCAGCATTCTCTCTTCTCTAGTCAAGGGATTGGCTACTATAATTTCATCGCCATCAAAACTATTGATATATGCAAGGCCATTCGAAGAACCAACCATATAGTGTTCTAGACCATATTTGGACAAGTAATTTGGAATAATACCCATGCGATATGGACTAAGGTTAACTTGTCTTGTATGCTGAGCTTTAACAAAATGAGAGTACGATATCAAAGATTTCCACGACTTACACACTTTCATGCATCTAATGAGATCCTCCACATCTAATCGTATGAGTATCAGCTCACATATATCATCAGGGATAAACTTTGGCATTGAAACTAACTAGCTAGTATGGTGCCTGAAATCATATATGTTTTAAAAACTTAGTACCCTTAACAATAAAAAAACTTCACATATGAAAACAATAACATTTTTTTTCTTTCACCAAAGGGCTTGTGTCCCAATGGTATCCCATGTTGGTGTGAGAAGCTCCTTAGAACATGTGAGATAGTTTGTGGTATAAATAGTGTGAGATTGTTAAAAATTGCCGTTCTAAAAAAAAGCTTTTTTTCACACCTTTTTAGTAAGCCATAAAAAGCTAAAAGCTAAAATAATCCAATAGCTAAAGCAATGTTAATATGAAAAGTCCAAA